>CM053514.1:73376767-73400510 GCA_028627145.1 Eidolon dupreanum
AGTTTAGTACAATTCAGTACAATTCAGTACAATTCAGTGTGCTGTTAACGTATCATAGAGTATAATATTGGCAGTTAACAGTTTATCCTGAGATTTTTGAGAGCTGGGAAAATTTGTTCTTCTGTGTCATTATAGAGTCCTTTTGTGAAGTGCTCACTGAATTTGCTGAAGCTTTAAAACCGTAGATTGAGGTGAATACTAGTAATTTAAGTCACCTTGGTCCTTACGTGGCAAAGCTTCTCTTTCATTGGCCCTTGTTTTGCACCCCAAACTCTTGAGCGTCAGTGGGATTGAGCTTCTTCATCCGATTCTCATCACGCCAAGTGCTGTGATCTCTCAAGTTAATATACCTTTTCCCTTAGAATCTTTTTAAACGTAATATTCAGCAGGTAGTTGATCGTTCTGTGCTTGGCAGAAGCCTTCCAGTCGGTGTTCAGCACACGTCGCAGGCATGCTTTCTCTGAGTCTCTGAATCTCTCCTTAAGAGTCTGCCCTGATTGACCTTTAGCTTTTTTTGGAAGCAGAAAAACCAGAGATCGTTATTTACAAATGGTTCCTTTATTTGACTCTTACCCCTTCTGAGAATTGTGCCTATTTCTTACAGCGTTCTTACAATCACGATTTATATTCTTTTCCATTAAAAGCAAAGTATTCACAGATCTGGAACTTATTCTTCTTGCCAGTTAAGGTTACAGTTTTGCATACAAGTTCATTTTATTCCTCCAGAATTAAACATGAGATAAAAATGGTTTGGACGAGACAGCAGACACGACAGGTGTAGTCTGGAACCGCTCCGAGGCAGTCACCAGACTCCGTTCTGCTCCCGCGTAAAGCAGACCGACCGTGTTTGGTCTCGAGGCGCCCACCCCTCCTCATCGTTTTAAGCGCCCGCGAACACTGACCGAACTGGGCCAGCACCGAGGCCACGTCCGCGGTCCGAGCTGTGTTACGTCATCGGTGTGGAGGCTGGACACACGCCTGCCGGCCTCACGGTGCGTGCGCGTCCGCCTGGCCTTCGCCCGTGCAGTGAGGGCGCTGGGTGCCCAAAAGTAAGCGCGGCTCATGGACGTCCCTCAGACGGGTCCGTGTTCGCTCGAAGGCAGAAAACTTAACATCACGCGAGGCAGACCCGGCGACGCTGTCGGTCGTGACTGCCGTTGTTTCTAACGCTGGGATGGCCGCAGGTCACTGAGCTCAGGTTCCTGGGTAAGACGCGCCGGGCTTGGCTCCCGGGCCCAGGCAGGGGGCGCTAGGTGTGCGTGGCGTCGAGCAGGCCTCCTGGAGTCCCCTGGTGGGGCAGCCTCGGTGGCCGCAGGGAGACCGGCTGGACGGGTCCCGGGCAGTCAGGTTGAGTGATGGCAGCTCTGTCCTGGGAGGTGGTGTTGGAGCGATGTCGTCCGATCCAGGAAGGGTGTGGATGGATCTGTGTTGGGAGAGAGGGATGGGTAGCTGTGGCTCTCAGGTCCCTCCTCCTCTTCCTACGAGGACACTGGTCCTGCCCGATGAGGGCCTCATTTCCCCTTACCTGCCTCCACGAAGACCCTGCCTCCAAATACAGGACTTCGGAGAACGCACTGCAGTCCATGATCAACTTAAAGGAGGAGGCGGGAGGAAGAGTAGGTGTCACATGCCCTGCTAAGGAGCTGAAACTCCATCCCTGGGGTCAGCACCCCAAGTCTGCGCCGCAGTCAGTGGCACGCTCCCCGCCGGGTTCTCACAGCAGACCTGTGCTGTCCACCCACGGAACAGACACCACCTGGGACTCCACCCAGACCTGCCGAACCCAGGGCTGTGCGCGCGGCCCTGAGAACTAGTGGCCGGGGGCCAGCCGCACGAGGTGAAGCGAGGCTAGCCTGTGTGGTGGCAGGTTCTCTCCGGGCGGCCGTTAACCGGGGCTGCCGTTTGCCAGGCAAAACGATAGAGCGTGGATCGGAAAGGAGTGACCCCGAAGGGCTCAAGACTTTCTTGGGGGGGGGGGTGACGGTGTTCAGAAATTAATGTGACAGCTGCACAACCCTGAGTATAAGAGCCACTAGATCCTTCTCTCCAAGGTGCAGACTGTAAGGCACGCGACTCACGGCTCAGTGAAGTGGTTAAGGACACTTGCACTGTGATGCGGTGGTTTTGACAGAGCCAGTGAGTGTCAGGAGGCGGGGTCAGGGCCAGAGGAGGCGGGGTCGGGGCAGAGGAGGCGGGGTCATAGCAGAGGAGGCGGGGTCAGGGCCAGAGGAGGCAGGGTCAGTGTCAGCTGAGGTTCTTACCCTGTATGGTAGAAGTAGACTCTTTAAACCTGAAACAGCATTTCCTTTTAATTATGGAAAGTAGTTCTGGGTGGTGTGAGGAGGCCTAAGTGGACCTCAGTGGTTTTCAAGCTCGAGCGTCTCAGAGGCAGGGGTGGACTAGCTGCTCCAGGATCCCTTGATAGCCCCTTCCTGTGGGCCTGTCACTCAGTGAAGCATTTCGGTTGCGAACATGTAAGTTCTTCGTCTTCTAGAAACGTTTGGGCGCAGACGGGCAACAGGAGGCCAATGTGTCCTCCGTGGAGCTCGGAGAGAGAGGAGGGAAGGACAGCTCTCAGCTGGTCTCCGGGGTCCCCGCATCGTGGGGTGGTTTCCAGGTCCCCACAGGGCAGAGGATGTGAGGTGAACTTCCGTCCCCCACCACCCAGCACCCCACAGATTCTCTGAAAAGAGAGATGGAAAGAACCATTTTAAAAAGGGAGCTGTGAAGACGCGGGTGCAGATGCTCGGTTGCAGTGAGCCGGTGGACGGCGGTCCCCCCGGAACCGCCCGGAGCAGGGCTTGGTACCGCGCCCCGCCGCCCCTGGCTCGCACCCTGGGTCGCTCCGCAGGCAACTGCGGGGTGGTCTCAGGGATGAGCACTCAGGAGCACATGGGCGCCTCAGTGGGGAAGGGGAAGTGGTTCGTGCAGGGGACAGCGCCAGCGTCCTGGGGTCCCTCGGCGTCTCCAGGGGTGCCTTTTCTTTAAGGAGCAGAGCACTGGGTCTGGCTCTGCCACACCAGCGGACGTTTGCTGGATCGTGAATGGACAGCATTCATTACACCTCGTCAGCGTCAAAAGCCACACCGTAGGGCACCTGGGAATGTGCCACCCTTTGCTGCGTCACGGAGGGGGAGGGTCGGCCGGTGGCCACAGCCCCCGGGGTCCTGGGCGGTGGTAGTGGATGTGGAGCCCGGGAGCGTCCAGCTGGGGACGGAAGAGTTAAAGGAGTGCGCAGCGTGCGGGGTCTCTGGGCCTCTGGAGCAGGGTCATGAGGGCCAGGCACCCGCGATGAGTCGATGTGGATGCTCGTTCGCACAACCCGAATGTTCCAAAAGGGAATGAATGGTTCTTTTGCGAACGAATTCATGGGTGCAGGATGCCAGTGGGTGCGGTGGACCCTGGCACGTGGTCGGCACTCAGTAAGTGTGTGTTAAGTGGTTGGCACCATTCGCTTTGGAGGTTAGGAGTTTCCTGCCCTACGGGAGCTCCCCGCCCTGGAGACCCGTAGAGCCCCAGTCGGACCGGCGTCAGCGGCCCGGCGTCAGCTCCGAAGCACATCTGCTGAGTTAGCTCGTCACCACGGGCACTACCTCGTTTCACGTCCCCTCCTCAAACCACGAGGGCGGCGTGCTCCGACACAGCTAACGTTCTCGTCCCGCTCGGTTAGCGTGGTGTAAGGGAAGACAGCTCTGGTATAGTTTTTAGATTAAGTTGTAAGTTCGCTTTAGAACCACCTGAAGATTGATAAAGATGCATTTGAAAAGCATTATTTTTTTTATTGATTCTTAATGCAGTAAATTACTGAAGTTATTGGGCAGCAAACAGAAATGGCCTGTGGTGTGGCTCTCATTTATTCTCCTGATAGCGCCACAATTTGCATTAATTGCATGGCGACCGCACTCACTTATATTAAAAGGCTCTCCCATAATTAATCCTTTTCATTTCAAATCACGTTGGCACAAGCTGTAGCTATAAACACTCATAAAAGACAGACAGTTGAAAAATACGTTACAGGTTTTTTCCATATACCTATTGCTACTTTTCATGACAAGTGGTTATTTAGACGCTTCTAGGAACAAGCACGGCGCAACTGGCTGCAGATTAAGGCCAGTATGAAAAATGCTAAGTGGATTGTTTTGCATAAAAAATAGGCAGTTTTTGAAGTTGTATAATTAACCTGTGTTTAGAAAATACCTTGATTTATGCTCACATTTGTATCTCGGTTGCATACATTATGGAAATTTAATTTATAATCCATTTAGCTGATGCAGTCATAGTTTTTAGTGCTATCATTTATTAGTGCTTGTATATTAAATGCTCTGAAGGTTTAACGCTGCCTTATGTAAAAAATTACACCTATGCATTTCCATTTTATGAGTCACAGTGGGATTTCTGCTTAAAATTCAGGTAGCTCTGATCTATTTAACGAATTTCACTGGTTTATTGTTACTGATGCAGAAATGGCAAACAGTGACCTTCTCTATCGAACGCCCGTTGATTTACACTTGCAGTTTACTCTGAAGCCCGCTGTACAAACGAGGCTCTTCCCCAGCACCTGGGATCGGTCTTGCTGTCTGCAGAACGTTCTGCTTGGCTCTGAGGCCATCACTCACTCGGGGTGATGGGACTCAGAGGTGCTGCAGGGTGGCCGTGTCGGCCGTCCTTCAAGCAAACCGCGGCTTCCCAAACAACTCTCCTCTTTGCTGATCAGTAGACGACTTAAGTGCTGGGCGCCATTTATTGCTCGGTCTCTCATTAAGAAGTCCTTCTTTGCCATCTTTTCGAAATGAATTGGGTAATCATTCATCTTCAGATCAGAAGTAGGAGCCCCGGGCCGCGGCGCTGCCGGTTCCTGCCGTCCTCCCAGCGGGGAGGGGGCACCGGCGTGCGGAGCCGGCGGCTGCGTGTCCGGGCCGCTCAGCCACGGCTCCCTCCCCGGCTCAGAAGCCGGTGCCCTCTGGACGCTTCCTCGGAGGGAGGCGCGGAGCAGCGACTCGCCAGGCCCCCCAGACACGCTGGAGGGCGCGGCCGCGGCACCGGTCAGGGACACGGGGAGGAAGGTGCTCACCTGCGCCAGCGACTTTGGTGATGCCACATGTGAGATAGCTGGTCAGACACTGCCTGTGCCGGCAGCTGTGACAGGACGGGGTCCGCTCCAACCTCGGGACGAACCGCGGGGACGGCTCCACCCTTCCGACTGGCTGGGCGTGGGAGGAGCCCGCCCGCCCCGCACCCAGCACCGGCTGGCGTGGCTCTGGCGTGGCTCGGGGTGTGGATGTGGCGAGCCACAGCCTTGGGGAGGGCGACTTCCGGAGGGGGGACCTCGTTCATGGCTGGCTGCAGGCCTCTGGGGGAGGCTGAGCACTTCGCGACCTCAGCAGCTGGGCTCGCGGGGATTTCCAAGGTGGGCTACGTCCAGCCCCCGCCCCCTCTGTCCTTCCGGGGTCACTCTGTCTCAGGCGAGGATCACAGGCTGCCCCCAAACAGAGAAGGGTTCATGGCCACCAAGGGGGGGTGACAGTGTTGCCGCTGTCCCCTGGGAGGTGGGGAGCGTCTCGGGTCGCGGTAAATGCGTGTCTCAGCGGAGCAGCCTCTGCCGAGGACGCCGGGCGGGCCTGATGCGCGTGGCAGGGCCGCTGGCCGGGCGGAGGGAAGCGAGCTGGCCGACACCGAGGCTCAGTGCCCCTCCGGCCCTGGGCGTGCACGTGGCAAGGGGACTGCGTCTTCGCACAGCACGTTTTTGACAAGGAGGACTCGTCCTGCCTTCCAGGTCGGCTGCCGGACTGACACAGGCAGAGTGCCCGGGGGTCGCTGTGCGTGGCCGGCGCCTTGCACACTCAGCCTCAGCCACAGGTGCGTGTCGGAGAGCGTCCACACTCGCCTCGCCTCCTGCGCCCGAGCGTCCCTGGAGGTCAGCACAGTGGTACCAATGCTTCGCGTGGCCCACTCAGTACCTCTGGCCATCTGGGGGTGCGAATCAGAACCAACCAGACATCTAAGGTTAGAAAGACCGTGGTACCTGTCAGTGAGGGTGTGGTCCACTCGGAACCTTACTGTGTTGCGGGTCTTGGTGACAGGATCGTTGTATCTTGGAAAACAGCAGGAAATCTGGGTTTTGGTGCCGATTTTGCCACTTACTAACTCGTAATATGTGGACAAGTCTCAGTTCTGAGGCCCAGCTTCATTTTGGAATGGGGGTTGGCAGGGCACAGCCTGTGGGGCGAATCCACACTGCCACCCGTTTCTGCATGGTCAATGCTAAGAACGCTTGTTTTGTTTGGTGTTTGGAAGAAAATCCGCAGAGGATAGCGTTTTTTAAATCGGGAATCCCATGAAATGCAGCTGTGACGCATGGCGGCCTTCACGCGTCCCCACGCTGCGGCAGAGGCAGGGTGAGGTGGCAGCCGAGACTGTCTGGCCCGCAGTGCTGGACTCACGCCCTCATGCCCCAGCTACGATGAGGTCCTCCTGGGTCCGAGCAGGTCCCAAAGTCCAGTGGCTGGCGTCTTTGTCAGAGAAGGGGAGAGTGTGAGACACAGAGCAGACACACGGACACAGGGGGAGGTGGCCGAGTGTCCAGAGGCAGACTGGGGGCGTGCGGCTGCAGTCCGGGCCCACTGAGCACGCCGGCAGCACGCGGAGCTGCAGGAGGCCGCGGGGGTGCTCCCCCGAGCCATCGGCAGGAGCGCGGCCCCGGCCTCCCGCACTGCGAGACAGTAAGTTGTCAGCCACTCGGGTGGTGACGCTTCGTACAGCAGCCCTAGGGAACTGGTCCGTCCGCAAAGGCCCTCGCGGAAGGTGCTGGCCAGCCTCGACCGCAGCCTGCAGGATTTGGCTCTGAAAAGGCCCCGTGGGTGTTAACATCCTAGAGCTTCAGCCCTAAAGTCCTTTGACACTCTGCTCTGGGATTTTCAGCAGACGGCAGGCGTGGCCTGCGTGCTGCAGCTGGCCCCTGGGCGCCGCTCCCCAGGCGGCAGCTCCCGTCGTGGCCGTCGCTGTCAGGGAGAAACGGCGTCTGCTGCGCCAGGACTCTGCCCAGTCGGGACGTCCGCCTCCGTTCCCAGAAGTCCGGGGGGTGCCCGTGACGTGCTGACCCGGCCCCTGTCCCCTTCCCAGGCTCTCTACGAGAACATGCTGGTGGAGCTGCCCTTCGCCGGCTTCTTCCTGTCCAAGCTGCTGGGCACTAGCGCGGACGTCGACATCCACCACCTGGCCTCGCTGGACCCGGAGGTGTACCGGAACCTGCTCTTCCTCAAGAGCTACGAGGGCGACGTGGAGGAGCTGGGCCTCAACTTCACCGTGGTGAACAACGACCTCGGGGAGGCGCAGGTGAGGACAGCCCGCCCCGGCCGCCGACGGCCGCCCCTGCTGTGTGTCCTCTGCGCGGACCGTCCGCTTCCTGTCGCCGGAGCCTCTGCACTGCGGGGGGAGGAGGCGCGGGGGCCTGCGGGGGCCTGCGGGGGCCGGGGCACACGGCCACCTCGTGCCGGCGCCCGGCCGTCCCCTCCCTCACAGTGCAGGGCTGGCCTTCCGGAGACCCAAGCTGAAGGGCTCGTGCTGTCCCCTGGCCCTGGTCCCCGAGGGCCCTGGCCGGTCACGCTCCCCGGCACGCACCCGCTCAGGGCGACCTCGCTGCCTTCATTATGTCACGTTGAGCGTGATCATCTGAGCGTGTGCTGTCTTCACCTCATCTTCATTATCCGTCAGCTGCTCCTGTTGTCCTTGTCCTTCTTTTAAAAAAAAGGATCCGTTAGAGATTCAAACTAATTTTTAAGACAGCATCTTTATTGAGATATTATTCACACGCCATAAAATCCACTCTGAGTGCACGGTGCAGTTCAGTGTACCCGTGGGTCGTGCACCTGTCACCCTGGAGAGACCAGGCCACCCCCCGTGAGGGCAGGCGCTGGGCGGCCTCCCAGTCCCCAGCTCTGCCAGTTCACCAGTAACTGCGTGTTGAGTAGGTGCTTCGAGGTCGGTTGGATCCCCGTAGAAAGCACTGACCCACGCGGGGGCCTCCCCCAGCTACCCCCAGGTCGAGGCGTGAGCATGTCCGTGGGGTGCACATGCAGAGCGGGTGGGGGTCAGGGCCGTTGGCGCTTCTGTCCCCCCACCTCCGCGTGCCAGCACACTGCCACGCGGGGGCGACTCGGAGCAGGTGCTCTGTGCGCTCGGACACACGTGCTGTGGCGCTAGCTCCCGGGGGCCGTGCGGAGGGGACCGGGGCGGGCCAGGACCTCCTGGACGGCCGAGCAGACTCGGAGGTGGTGCAGTTTAGGGGGCATGGGTGGGGGTGGGGCGGGGGCGAGACCTGGGCTTCCTCCCACTCCACCCTGCACACTCGGGAGTGTGCGTGTTGGCACCTGCGTGCTAGGAAGCCGTCAGGAGGCCGGGCGCTTCCGAGCGGAGGAAGCCAGCTGGGAAAGTGTTCAGCCATCAGGGGCAGCTGTGGCCGGACGGGCGGGTCAGGGCCAGGCCCACGAGCAGCCGGGTGTCCTGGGGCAGCAGGTCCCTGGATTCGGGGACCCCAGAACCTCTGTTGTAATCTAATTTCTAGAAGTGACGTCCTGTCGAGTGTCGAGAACTAAACAGATCTTACGTGAGTCGGAGAGGGATGGGGCAGGCAGGACATGCTTGTACCAACGCCCCGTGACCCCCACCCCCTTCCGTCTCCATGAGTCCCACCCCGCTGGGCCTCGTACAAGTGGAATCACGTGCTGCTCGGCCTTGTGTGCCTGGCCGACCTGACTGAGCATGAAGCCCCGAGGTGGCAGGTGACAGAACGTGTGGTGCCCGCGCACGGACGCAGCACACGCCTCCCTCGCTCGCCCGTCCGCGGACGACGCTGTGAACGCTGCCGTGTCTAACTCTGTCCAGGCCCCTGCGCTCAGTTCTCGGGGGTGGACACCTAGACGTGGAGTCGCCTGGCCGCCTGGCGCCCCATCCACACTGTTTCCCATGTCCTCGCCACATCTCTCTGTCCGCCTGTCCCTCCCGCCTCCATCCTCCGGGGTGTGAGGCGGCTCCACCAGGGCAGCAGGGTGCACGCGCCCTGTGGTGCTAGGGCGGTTCTGGGTCTCACTGGCTCCTCCCTAGACGGCGGGATTGTTTCGGGCTTTCATCCACAGTGGTGTCTTCAAAACCGGAACTGGAGAAGCACATCAGAGACTTACACATCCTGCTGTCTGAACTTTCTGGATAGTTTGTAAAAGATCATCCCTATGGTACTTGAATTTTCAGTGTGTTTCTTAGTCTTTAAAGCTACCTACTTCAGAAACAGGTATGAGTTAAACCATAAGTAGGAGTCAGGAAGTGATACTGGCTCAGCCCCCCACCCCCGCTGCCCACCACTTGTGGTCTGTAGGCACTTTCGAGAGCTGCCATCCGTCCACACTGCGGGGTGGAGTAAGAACGAGGCACACAACATGCTTCGTGTGCTCGCAGCTCACGTAGCTGCTTTTGTGTTGGCCTCGTCTTCCGTGCCTCAGAGCTGAAGTTTCAACAATGCAGAATTCAGATGTTTTTAAAAGATGACTTGTTACCATCCTGAGGAGGTCGTGGACACTGGCGTGGTGCTGTCGGCCGCTCCGCCTCGCTCCACCTAGTGGCGCGGCTAAACACCCAGGCCCTCAGCGTCGTGGCGACTTGCCCAAGGCCTCTGCTGATGGCAGTTCCCAGGGCTTCCTGAAACGGGCGGTAGTAGCCACATGCCGCACGCGAGAGTTCCTTCAGTGCCACCGATCATATCGGAATCTGTTAAAAGCACAAGCGTGACGTGAAGATGGTCCAGTTAGTCATAGAAACTCCCACCGAGTAAAGAGATTATAGAAGATGATGCATAAGAACAATGATGCTGAAGAGTCCCATGAGAAAATTTAAGAAAGTCCCTAGTAAAGCACCTAATTTGAGGGGAGATCTCATAGATTTCTATAGAAATAGATATAAAAACGTAGTTCTCTATACAGGTCTAAGTTCATGAAATGTAATGATTTCAACATCTGTACCACGCAGCTGCTTCATTCTCTTGGCAGGCCGTGTTAATTAACCTTCCCTCTTAAAGTAATGGTGTTGCTCTCAAGTTTGTTTGCTTCCGTGTGATCAGCGTGGCTGTTTGTCAGCCTGCTCAACAGACAAGGTGAAGTTCTAGACCACGCGTGTGCGCACACGTCTGCCTTGAGGAAATGCCCCTGGTTTGAGGTGGGCCCGTGAATAACCGTCCACTGTGCAGAAACACGTTGGCCTCGAGTCGTGAGGCCTGGTCGGGAGCCAGGTCGCTGCTCAGCCGTGTGGCCCTGGGCATCGGGACGCGTCCTCATCGCAGGGCAGAGAGCTCTGAGCAGAGGGGCCCGTGCAGACCCCTGCGGGCGGGGCGGCTCCGGGGCCCTGTGTGAAGATTCAAGTGCGCCCTCGGGTCGGACGTGATTTTAGGCCTCTGTGGGTGTTCAGGTGTGTGTAGCCTGAGACAGGAGTCTAAGTGGCCGCCGTGGAAGCACTTCAACACTTTGCCGCTGCCGGAATGTCAGCGCCAGCAGTGTGTCTGGTGGCTCCGGGAGCCCTGAACTGACCTCTTCTGGGTCCTTTGTCTTCCACATCACAAGGTGCCGTCATCATTTATTACCTGCCGCTGATCCACTTAAGGGAAGGGGCGGTGTTTCATGCACTGAAATAGAGCACAAGCCAGGCTGGGTGACAGATGGCCTGTCAGCGGAGAGCACACACGGCCCTCCCCGGAGTGGAGACAGTGTGGGTTCAAGGCCCTTTCTGCGACGGGGGTTCAGCACTGAGGACATGAGTTGGTGCGAAGCGAAGCGTCCTTTGCTGTGTGCAGAACGGAGAGAAGCAGGTGGGAGAAGCCGCTCGACCGCGGGCCCGGCTGGTCCGTGACCTCAGCCCCAGGACAGCGTGCGGAAGCTCTTCAGCCGCTCGGGGCTGGCCTCTCTGTCCTGTCCGGTGCGAAGGAACTGGGGGACGCCCTTGTCCAGAGGGAGCGGTGGCCTCTGTTACTGTCAGGTGTGATGGCTACCGAGAGACCCAAAGGCCCCCACAACGCTCACGTGGGGGTCGTTAACAGTTCCCACGGCCCCCACTGGCTGCCGTCACCTGGGGTGTCTTTGCTCACTTAGCTTGGGTCTGTCTCCTCCTTCTTTATCCTGGCCACAAACTGCTCCATTCACACGCCTCAAGAACGCGTTTCTTCTGCTTAAGCCCTAGGCAGCAGGAGTTTACAGGATACGCTCCTGCAAATGAGGCGCTGGTGTCGACAGTTGTCCCCGGCGTTTTGTCAGTCTGCTTTGTTCGTGTGAGCTTACACGCTCACAGGTCCAAGGCAGGTGACGCAGGTACCACCGTCTTATTAATGGCAGAAGAGGCTCGGGCAGGTTGTGTGTGTGTGTGTGTGTGTGTGTGTGTGTGTGTGTGAGTGGACACCCAGTGAAGTGCACAGTGGACCACGACACTTCCTGCTGACACCCCCGATGCCGCCAGGAGTGCTTAGTGGCCGGGACGAGACGTGCAGGCCCTGTGAGTGTGGCTGTCCAGTGACGGAGGTCGTGCCTTCTCACGCCGTTCAGGCACGTGGACGGGGACTGCTCGCCGCCCTTCAGGTCACTTCTGAGTCGCTCACATCGTCGTGACGTTCCGGGGATCGCGAGCAGCGGGGGCTGTGGCGCGTGCACCCCTGGCTCCAGTTGGCCGTCGGGTCCGCGCCTTTGCCCCGCGTGACTTCTGATTTCTTAATGGAAGCGCTGTGACCGCCGTTGCCGGGGGCTCGGGAGGAGGCAGGTGGTCATTGGTCTTAGGGACAGAGTGAGATGCCGAGCCCCGGAGACCCCATTGGAGGCATGTCCCCGAGTCTGTGCGGGGGGCGCGGGCTGCTTTTCACTCCGGTCCCCGTCGGCAGAGCGCCACAGTCGGGCTTCCTCGAAGCCGCCCCTCGGTCCTGCGTGCCCTGCAGTCACACGCGTGGGTCGCCCCCCCCCCCCGGTCCTGCGTGCCCTGCAATCACACGCGTGGGTTCTGAGGCGCTCGCGCTTCCTGTTGCAGGTGGTGGAGCTCAAGTGCGGCGGGAAGGACATCCCGGTCACCAGCGCCAACCGGATCGCGTACATCCACCTGGTCGCCGACTACAGGCTCAACAGGCAGATCCGCCAGCACTGCCTGGCCTTCCGGCAGGGCCTGGCCAGCGTGGTCAGCCTGGAGTGGCTGCGCATGTTCGACCAGCAGGAGATGCAGGTGCGCTGTGCGCCGGCGCTCGGGGACCCGCTGCGCCCCGGCATGCGGGAGCGGCCCCCCGTCTCACGGAGCCACCTTTCCTTCCAGGTGTTGATTTCTGGTGCACAAGTTCCCATCAGTCTGGAGGACCTGCGATCCTTCACGAACTACTCAGGTACGTGGTCACTGCCCGTCACTTGTCCCTGACACGGGGCCGCCTGGGCCAGTCTCCAGAGTGACGTCTAACGTGCTTCTCTGTGTGGGCGACCCACTCTGACCCCGTGCGGCCCGGCCCACAGGAAGCCCCTCCGGCCTTCTCCCCTCCCGCCCCCCACACGGAGCCCCGTGCTCGGCGTCCGTGACACGGACACCCACATGCACGTCGCGTCCTGACGCCCTCGTCGCCGCACTCTGCCGTGCATCCCGTGCGTCTCCGCTTCACGCCTTCGCTGCCTCCCGTGGGCGTGGGCTTCTCTCCAGCCTTCTGCTCTTCAAGATGGTGCTAGCCAAGAAACCCGCCGACAGTGAAAGGGGAAACCAAAAATTGGACCTCGTGAAAATATTTATTTTTTGATGGAAAGAAAATTGAAAGTTTCTGCTCTTTAAGTAAATGCAAATCCAAGAACAAGGTGGACAGACGACCTGTGAGCACAGGACAGTGGTCACCATCACCCATCAGAGAAATGACGAGTTAAAACACCAGTGAGATGATTCAAAGTCGCACTCGGTATACCTTTTTGGTGTTTGCAATTTTTTAAAAAATTAACCATATCGTATGTACTAGGAAACAGCGAAAAGAAAAAAAAAATCATCCTTAAAAAAAAATCACCGTTATTTTGTTTTCCTTAATAATAGTCGATTCTAGTATTTTCATGTAGTTTGCAGTCAGGGGTAATTTATAGTATGTGTTCTGTGTGGTTAGCATTAGAAATAAAATTTTTTTAGCCGTTACTCTTTGAAATTAATTTTTGAGATTAAAGTTTTGTTTCTCTTTATTATCTGAATAATTAAAAGCCAAAACTGTAAAAAACTTCTGAAATACGTACAAGAGAAAAATCTTCATGATTTTTGAGATAGGCAGAGTTTTTCATTGTATCCCAAAAATGTGATCCAGAAAAAAGACTGGACCCCCTCAAAATTAAAGCCTTCGTGCTTCAAAAATGCCATTAAAAAAATCAGAAGACGGGCCACAGATTGGGAGAAAATATTTTAGAGCAACACATCTAATAATGGACTATGTCCACAATGTATGAAGAACTAACTCTGGCAGCTCAGTGATGATCAGATTTAAAAACATGAGCAAAAGAGAACGTTTCACTTAAGAAGATGACATATAAATGGCCAGTAAGCAAATGCGCACAGGAACAGAAGTTTAAGACCATTAATCATAGGGAAATGGAAATTAGGTTCTACTTGGAAACCACTACACGCTCTCTGGAATGACCGTGATCAGAAGGGACGACTACCAGGCTTTGGGGCGCGGAGACCGGGACGCCCCTTGACTGGTGGGGGTGCGAAACGGGGAGCCGCTGGAAAGGTCACGGCTGTTTAGAAAGGTAACTGTAGGACAGCTAGGTTTTGGCAGAGGAATGAGGCTGTACCCCTGCCTCACGGCACATACAAAAATTAACTCGAATCAGCCATCATAACGCAAGAGCAAAAACCGTACGACTCTTAGGGGAACACAGGCAAAACTTCACGACCTTGGATTTGGCAGTGGATTCTTAGATATGACATCACAAGCATAAGTAGCAAAAGGAAAATTATACTGCGTCAAGATGACAAACTGCGCATCAGCGGGCATCGTTTAGGAAGTGGAGAGACGACCTGTAGAGTGGCAGGCGACACCTGGAAATCACAGCCCGTCAGGGTCTGGTATTCAGGGCACATAGGGAACTGTGCAGCTCAGCAACAGGAGGACAGCCCGGCCCAAGGACAGCCAAGGACTTTCCACGGACATTTCTCCAAAGCAGATGTGCAAACTGCCGGTAAACCCAGAAGACACTCGGCCTCACAGATCGCTGTGGAAATGCACGTCAGAGCCGCAGTGGGGGACGCCCCACGTCCTTTAGGATGGCTGCTGCGCACACGCACGTACACGCGCGCACACGCACACACACAGAAAACAAGTGCGGGGCGGGTGGCGACTCGGAGCCCTCGCCCGTGCTGGGGGCCCCGCACGCCGCGCACGCAGCAGCCTCACGATCCGCAGAGGCTGGAGGCAGCCCACGTGCCCGCCGACCATGCACGGGTAAGCTGCGTGCGGCCTGTGCGCACACGGGGTGGCGTTCGTCAGGACAAGGGACAGTCACACACCTGTTACACCAGGGATGAGCACCCCCACCACTGCGCCACGCGAAGTAAGCCAGACACACGCAGGAGGCCTGCTCTGCGTGGTCGGCTTCCGCGAGATCCCAGGACGGGCCAGGGCCCGGCTGCCGGGTGCGGAGCCGCAGGGACCGGGGCGGGCGGGGGCGGCTCGTCGGCGCTCCTGTCGCGGGGAAGGAAACGTTTGCTTGGAGACAGCAGAGCTGGTGGCACAGCAGCGTGGGTGTGACCAGCGCCCCCGAATTGTAAACGTAACCGTGGCTAAAATGCTGAATGTTACGTGCTTTACCTCAGTGTAGAACCCGAAACCAGCCTGGGCCCCTGTGCTGGTCCCTGGCGCTTTGCAGAGGCCGCGCAACGGCCACACGGCGGGGCGAGTGTCGTTCGGTGGCTCCTCTTGGGGGCAGCCGGGAGGAGGGGGCGGGGGCCTTTTTTGAGGAAATGGAAAAGCCCTAAACCTGGACGGAGGTGACAGAGGCACAAGCTGTAAATCTGCCACATGCGTCCACAGGTTTTATAGGTGCATAAATGTGGGCCTGTCTCCTCTCTCTCTGTAACCAGTTCACATTGCTCTGGGCTTGGGCTCCGGTGTTTATGTAAAGGCACACGGCACCGAAGGTCACACTGTCCCCACTATTAAGTCATAAGCTTAAAAAAATGAAATCAATCCGGCCTTTCCTTTGCCAAGAAGTTGTCCTGGTTGTTTGCATTGCCCAGTCTGCACTGGGACCTCATACCTTTAATGATCTCAACTATTCCAGTAAATAGGTTTAAAATATTATCATATTCATTTTGGTGCCAATTAATGCACTTAGGATATTTTATTGATGTTATTTCTGTAGTATATTAACAATGAGGGGACAATATATCGCAATTATTTCAGTTTTAGGAAGCACTTAACTAGATTAAAAGCTGTAGGGAGCGGATCCCACCCTTGGAGCGCTGGGCCGACCGTGCGCCGGGCTGGTCGTTGGCTGGGGCCTATACCTGACCGTCAGCGGACGGGGATGGAACAGATTGGACACCGAGGTCGTGTCGCCAAATAACTGGCTCCGTCAGGCATGAGGGTCCCAGCGGCCGCCGTCTCAGACGTGCGACTCCGTGACAGTCGTGTGGTCTCGGGGCTGCTCCTCAGCGGAGGCCGGGTTCTCACTCCCAGCAGCTCTTAGACTCGGCCCCTGCCGGGTCGTCTCATGACGGGGGCGTCCCCCGTTCTGGCCTTGGCGCCCTGACCAGCGTGACGGGCACGAGGACAAGCAGTCTCCCTGCACGTCCGCGCGGTTTGGGGAGCTTCGCTTTCACGAAACATGTTCCTTCTGCCACAGGGGGCTACTCTGCCGACCATCCCGTCATCAAGGTCTTCTGGCGGGTTGTGGAAGGGTTCACGGATGAAGAGAAGCGCAAGCTGCTCAAGTTCGTCACAAGCTGCTCCCGGCCCCCGCTCCTGGGGTTTAAGGTACGCGACTCAGGGCCACTTCCCTTAAAAGCCAGCGCGGCAGAGGAAGGCAGCGGCATAGCAGACGCGGCTGTGCAGGGTAGTGTGGTTAGTACACACTTTTCGGAGAAGGTATTAGTGCTTCCAGAACACCAAGTTTGTTGTGTTTTACCATCTCGTTAGCTACGTGAGTGTTTCGGCTGGCCCGATGAAGTCGCCACGCTCCGCGCCCCCTGGTGCCGGCTGCGCTCTGTCTGTCACAGTGTTCGCCCGTGGCGTGCTGGCCGTCCGTCGGGATGGGGCGGCCTGTGAGCAGGTCACCGCCTGCCGGGCCGACGGCAGCATCCGTTGTCAGTTCCCCCAGCTCTGCCGTGCACCTCAGAACTAAGCAAGACGCGAGCTAGAAATGTTGGCAGAGTGTGTTTGGAACGCGTGATGTGTGAGCAGAAGTGTGGTTTCCCCTGGTTGTCACCAAAACTGTTCCATGTCACCACTTCTAATCATCAGCATCGATCTCAGACAACTCAGCCTGATATTTTTAGCAATTTAAATGTAAATCTTAAATTACAACGAATTTCATTCGCTGTAAACGAAAACGAAGCAGCATCGCAGCGTAGAGGCAGCGGTGCTAACGCAGGGCGACACCAGGTCAGCGCAGGGGAAGGGCACCGGGCACAGACTGCGGGGCCGGCGCCCCAGCGAAGAGATTCGCAGAGACCGGGCGGCCGCTGGCTTGGTCGCCCCGCTCCCCACGGACGGCGGGGTCAGCGCGGAGTTCTGAGCGCCGCCCGCAGAGCCGCCGGAGGGCCGCGGCCCAGCGCTCGGTTCCGCGGCAGGTGTCAGGTCCGGGAAGGAGCAGGTGTGAGGTGCGCAGGGCTCGGGTGAGGGGGCAGCTGGCGGGCTCACAGCGCACTGGTCTTCGTCCTTGCTAGTGTGAATGGCCATGGCAGTCACACCCTCACCTTAGGGCTTTCATGCCGTAGGTGACTTTGGGAGTGAGATCTAGTATGCACGAGGCTTCTAGAATTTTCCAGTTTCAAAGCAACACCAACCTCAAAGAAAGTGAAGCATTTCTTTCTAAGAGGGGAGTTTGGAGGACAGCGAGTGGTGGGTGGGGACCAGGAGCCCAGGGGCTCCCGGCTGATGGGGTCAAGCCAGTGGTGGCCGCAGGAGAAATCGGGGGTCTGGCTGGAGGGCCGGGCCTGGGCCTGATGGCCAGGGGAGGAGCGGGTGGCGAGGGCCGTCCAGGTCCAGCAGAGCCAAGGACCCGTCCTTGAGCGGTCCCATGGGAGTGCCCGGGCCGTGCGTGAGGAAAGGGAGTCGGGGGGTCGAAACTAGCTCTGAAAACCCCGAGTCTAGTTGGCTCCCCGCTGGGCGAGCCCTGCCGTCAAAACGGCTGTCACTGTGCCGTGAACGTGCTTTTGTGGGAGCCATGACGCATTCTTCCTATTTCAGGTCTTTCTTGATGATCACAAATATATTAAATGTGAGATTTAATTAAGAGTTTTCTAATGTTTTTGCAATGATCATAAGTTAGACTTCAAATGGGGAAAAATCACCTTAATATTTATGCTTTCCAGTTAGCCGAGTGTGTGGGCCGAGAGGGCTGGCAGCGTGCAGATGCGGAGAGGAGACTGTCTTTGAGTGGAAGGACCATAAGTAGCAGGCGGCATGCATAATTTACAAGTTATGAAACTCTTTAGTGCCAGATTATTGGAGAAGAATAACATCTGCTAAAGCTAATTAAAGTTTAATATGTTTAACGAATGTGATTGTTACAGACAAAAAAATCATTAAAGCGCTGTAGAAAATCACCCACTCGCCATGAGGCCACATAGTAAATTGATGGTTTTTCTTACTCTGAATTAATGCAGATTCCCGTTTTACTGCATTTAATTATGCATGAAATGGTGCCCTTGACTCAGATTTCAGTGAACTTCATTTTTTTTACTTTTACGATTCCAAGTAGGAAATTCAATTAGCATTATGAAAGAAACACTAAAATGTGGCATTTAACTGCAAAACGTATTTCAAGCTTTCCATTCCCCTGTCACTTGACCTTCCCGGGCACTCACTGACCCTGCCTCAGGGTTCCTTTACTGTTTCAAAAATGCCATGTTTTTAGTTTATTCAAGCATTTGAGAGAATTATTGCACTCAACGTACTCGGAATGCTAAATAATAATAAATTTGATCATTGTTCCTTGTTTCTCTTTTGGTTCCCGTTCTGACGTTTTATGAGACATATAGAGTAGCATAGACACTGTAATCAGATAAAGAGACAGTAGCATTTTAGCCCATGTTACACGCGTGTGTCACTTCAGTGACTTGTAAGTCTAACGGCGAGGACAAGGTCGATGAGAAGCATTTGAATCTCTCTGGCCTCGTGTGGGCCGCGCTTTTGCACTCGGCTTTGCCCACATCCCAGACCGTGTGCTGAGCTCACCCCGCCCGTCAGACGGCGCGGCCACCCGTCACGCGGGGCTCTCGCTGCAGGACACTGGAAGTCAGTAAGGGCAGGGCAGGGAGGGGCACCTGTGGCGCCTCCCGCTCTGACCCGGTGGCGGTGGCGTTGCTCCGTGAGCGTGTGCGCGTGCCCCCCCGGGCGCCTGCGGACGCGGATGCGCGTGACTTTCAGCTCCTCGGGTTTTAAGTGCGCGGGGCCGCGCTCACTAACGCTGTGCCCCGCGCTCCTGTCCCGCAGGAGCTGTACCCGGCCTTCTGCATCCACCACGGGGGCTCCGACCTGGAGCGGCTGCCCACGGCCAGCACCTGCATGAACCTGCTGAAGCTGCCCGAGTTCCAGGACGAGGCCCTGCTGCGCAGCAAGCTGCTGTACGCCATCGAGGGCGCGGCCGGCTTCGAGCTCAGCTGACGCCCGCGCCTCCGCCTCCGGCGTGAGTAGCTCTCCGGCCGCAGCGCCCCCGCCCTGCTGAGGCCCCCGCCCCGCCATCCCCCTTCAGTCCTGAAACGATGTATTAAGTCACGGTCCCTCATCTGGACAGACACTGCTTTTCAAACAACTAAAATAACATGCTACGTGCCACGCGCTAGTTGAGTGATTTTGCCAGGAGCACAGCTGTGAGGCTGGTGGCAGCCCCGCGGAATTAACCAAAGATGCGGCTTTGGCTTTGCTGGGGGCCAGGCCCTTCCCGGCCGGGGGCTCCCAGCCGGCGGGCGAGTGGGCGGCGCGGCCCGCAGCGACACGCGCCCGAGAAGGGGCCGTTTCCCCTCGGGGCCTCTGATCTCCGCGGTCGGACTGTTTGCAGGCCTCACTGTCAGACTGAAGGCGCCTCCCCCAGAGCGGCTGGCTCGGGGACCGGAGGGGGGGGCTCTCTGTGCTTCCCGCGCCGGTGAAGTCCCCACAGGGGGACTGCGCTGTTTTCGTGGTCCCATCGCCTGCATCGTGCTGGTCCGGGGGGCCGCGGGGGGGCGCGTGGGGGCCGGGGCTTCATCCTCCTCCCTGTGTCTCCACTTTGTGCCTGGAGCGCGTTCAGGGAGGGGACGGTCTGTGCAGCTCCTGCGACGCGTGTGACCTCCAATAAATGATGACTTGGGGAGAGTAGACACTGAGCGTCGATTCCAGTCACTTGAACCAAAGCGGCGGGCGGCACTGTGGCTCTGCGGCCCGCCCCTCCCCCCGCCCGGCCGACCCGCCGGCCACCCGGAGGTTTGGGGTAACTCGCCACGCTCTGCACCCTCTGCTTCCTCAATGGTGCTGCTTTGAAGGAAGATGGGACAGTCCCCAAACTCGCGTCCGGGGGGAGTGTCTGGACTCTCTCGTCACAGGCACTTTATCAGGACCGGACTTGCCGGGGTGTCGGTCCTGCCCGCGGAGAGCGTCCGCCGCGGTGGCCAGGGCGGCCTTGCTGGGGCCGGCCCCCCCCCCGCCCCCGCCCCCGCCTGCTGTCCTGTCACGAGCTCGGGGGGCCGTCCTGGTGCATCGGCCAGAATTAGCAATACGCTTTCACACGCGAGGAACGGAAGACACTTTAAGACAATGACCGTTATCGAGACAAAATGTATAATTTCTTAATTTGAATAATAAATTAAGTGTTTAAATGCTATTTGTAGTCTTGGTATGCAGAAATAAAATCATTAGGGTTTGTCCTTGGTTTTATTATTATTTGAGGTTTTTTATGTTGAATGTTCTCTATCTTCTTTACTTATTAATTTGTATGTTATCAGTATTTTGGAAATATCCAGGACTGAAGAGAAATGCGCGATTGCCCTTATCTGGTTTTTTTCTCAGCGATCCTGAGCTTATTTATGTGTGCGCTCTAATGGTGAAATGTTTGCATTAAACGTTCTTTTCCCAGGATTGTGTTGGAGTCATGCCCCAGGTCATTGTGGTTAGCTCTAGTAAAACCAAAGCTTCCGAATGTCACCCAGCTTTATCACAGGGGTCCCCATGTGTCAGGGGCACAGCGTGGCGGGCGCTCGGCCTGCAGGGAGTGGCGACCACCTTGCGGGAGCCGCCGCCAAGTGCGTCATTCCGCACTGAGAAAACCGCACCGGGTGGGGGTCTCCCTTCTCTGCCCCGTGTGGCCTCTGCGCTTCTCCCGGGCCTCGTCGCTGGTCGTCTGGGCTCAGACCTGAACGAGCGGTTAAAGGCGAGGCAGCTCCCGGCTTCCCCACGAGCCGCGTGGGTACGCGGCTCCCTGCCGGGCGGCTGCGTCTCACCACAGCGCTGATGCCACCACGGCGGGCGCACTTGGACGTGGCATGGCTCTGGGTGCCGTGGAGTCTGCCCGAGGCAGACCACCCAGACCGGTGACCAGCGGGCACGGCGTGGGCAGCCGAGGGGGCCGGGCTGGGGCAGGTGGGGCAGCTCCTGTCACGCACGTCTCAAAGGTCCCTGCCTCCAGGGAGCCTGGCCTCCACCCTGCGCCCGCACAGTGGGGGTCGTTACGGCCTTCGGGTGTCGGGGTGCCACGAAGCTGCGGGGAGAGTCGTCGGGCCCATCTCAGTGTGTCGTGAAGAAGCAGGACTCGTCTGTCCCGCCTTCCCGCGGGACTGGATGTCGCAGGTTGCACATGTCACGCCTGCAGCTGCAGAAGCCCTGACAGCCCGCAGCGTGCCCCAGGCCCGCTCCCGTCTCACTTCAGGGCGGGCGCAGGGCTCCAGAGGCGCTGTGAGCTTCGGGTCACTCGTCACCTGCCTGCTTCTGAGTGATCGTGATTGGCCATCTTAGCTTGTGTCTGTGACAGCTGACAACGCACTGGGTGATTCAGTGGCGGCTTCTTTAAACGCATGTGCCCTGCGCCCCTGCTGCACTCCTGGCTCAGGGCCTGCTGGACACTCGCGCGTCCCCGAGGGGGCGCTTTGATGGAGGCGCCCCTGCAGCGCTCTGGGCCGACGGGCGCCGGGCCCTGGTCTCCTGGCTGTGTGCAGCCGCCATGCTCTGCCCGCCGTCCTGCAGACGCCTCCCTGTCCCCAGCCGTCCTGCAGACGCCTCCCTGTCCCCAACAGTGCTGCAGACAGCCTCCCCGTCTCCAGCCGTCCTGCAGACGGCCTCCCCGTCCCCAGCCGTCCTGCACACCCTCCTCACTCATCTGTCTGTGGCACTTGTTCTGTCTGTTGCTGAGGATTTCACTCGTGTTTTTTCTGCACCCCCAGGAGCGCAGTGTCACTCGTAGGGGTTTGCGAGCTCAGTTGGCCACTGTGTACCTGGAGCAGCGCCCAGCTCAGGCGCCCCGTGGTCATTCAGTGGACGGCCGGACCTGCTTTCTCTACGGAGGGACGTTCGCCGACCTAAGTTTCAGGTGACTGCCTGGACAAGCGTCGAGAATCCTCGTCGCTCTGCAGTCCTGACTCTGGGTCGCCCGCAAGGCCAGGGAGGGGCCTGTCCATCCGCCTGCCCTCAGCACTGCTCGGGCTCTGGTGGTGGGGGCGGGTCTGTGTGACTAGTGCTGTGACCAGTCCCCCTGCCCTGGGACTCCAAGCCTTGTCCCCGTTTCTCTCAGTCACAGCGCCCCGCCTCGCTACACGCAGGAGCTCGCACCTGGTCGCGAAACTGTTGACACGTCAACGGATTGTCTTCCTTGTGCCTTCATCCCGAGGTGGCTGCTCAAACTACAGGGTATCGAGCAAGGCTTTTAACGAGTTTCAGATAAAGTGTGAAATCCTACGGACTTGGTTCTCAGTGTCACACTTTGAGTCAGCACGTGAGCGAGTGCTCCCAGCCGGGACGCGTCCACGCACAGTGTGTGCACGGGTGTTTGTGGCGATGTGACAGCCAGGAGGTGTGGGAGACTCGTGTGCCCCCGGCCGGTGGGCGGTAGACGTGACACCCACGGCACGGGCGATGAGTAAACGTCAGCATGGGGGACCGCGCCGCCCCGGCCCGGAGACCGTCCCCAGACGGGTAGGGCGGCCGCCGCTTGCAGCTTCATGCAGATGAGTGGCCGCGAGGGGTCGCTCTCCCGGTGCCTGAGGGCGGCCCGGCTGGAAACAGACTGAGGGCCCCTTAGACGTGTCCCCACGGAAGACACGGGGACGCGGGGCCTGTGCACGCTGTGCTCCATGCAGCATCGCGCCTGGGGGACACGCCGTCGCTCGGGAGGAGAGGAGGCCCGTGACGGGGACAGCACGGGAAACGCCCGTGAAATAAACGTGCTGCTGGGACGTTCGTTCTGCGTTTTTGTAGAAAGACAAGGGTCGTGTTTCTCCGGAAGGTCACCATGGAGAGGCCCCGGCTGTCCGGGCCACTGATTTCTGTGACCGGTTCCTACCGTTCGGACGTGTCGGGTCGCACAGGCCAGGTGGGACCTCGGGCTCCGCTCTCCTCCCCCTGAAGTCTCCCCACCCTCGTTCGGCCCACGGCTCGCTGGGAGGACTCCCGGCCTTGGAGAGGGCGTCCCGGTGTGTCGTGGTGAAAGGTGCACATCGCATCGGCAGAGGGGAGGGCGGGCGGGCGGGGTCTCCTGGGTCGGCCCGCGGGGACACAGCCCCGGTCACCGGCCGTCCCTGCTCGGTGCAGCCCCGCAGTGGCCGCAGGCAGACGGGCACCCCTGGGCCGCGGGTCAGCATGCACTGCCCGCTCGTCCAGCCACGGGCACAGGGTTCAGTGCTGGCCGTCCGTGAGCCCGGCCTGGGGGGCGGCCTCGCGCTGGGTTCAAAGTGCCGTAACAACGAGCTCGTGGGGGTGACAGGAATGGATGGGAGCTCCTGCTGGCCGAAGGCGACTCATGCAGGGCTGTGGGCGGCAGAGCAGGGGCCCAGCCAGCCCAGGACTGTCTCAGCCGAGGCGTCCGTCCCCTGCTGATGACCTATGGCTCTGATTGGGTCACGGCCCACAGAATACTGCCGGAGCCCCCCACAGCCGGGCATGAGATCTGCAGGAGCGGGGGGCGGGGGAAGCCCGGGTGCAGTGTGGCGTCACCGGGGCGGGAGGCAGCAGCGGAAGCCAAGTGCGGGCTGTGGTGACGGGAGCCGGAAGCACAGGCCCCAGGGCGAGGGACGAGGAAGGAGCAGAGGCTCGGGGCCCAGCCACTGAGGGACGTAGGGGACGCCACAGACGGCTTTCTGACCCGGAGCGGAGGGGTTCAGAAGAGGTGAGAACATCCCAGCTGAGCCCCAGGGAGGGGACCCCGACTTGGTCTCAGAAGGAGCTGAGCCTGGGGGCCGGTGATGTGGGCTGCAGTCCAAAGGGGTGCAACGTGCGGCGGCCCCTGCGCTGCACTTCCCGGTGTGGCCGGCAGAGGGCGCCGGGGCTGCACGCACGCCCCGCACACCTGTTCCCCCAGCGGCGGGGGGGGGGGGGGGG
>CM053514.1:73401010-73438755 GCA_028627145.1 Eidolon dupreanum
GGGGCTACGCTCACCCCGGGTGGTGTCAGGGCCGAATCGCACGCAGGGCGCCCAGCTGGGCGGCCGGGAACTTGGGGGGAAGAGTGGGGGGGCCGGGGCAGCAGTGAGGGGCGTGTGCTCTTCCCGTGTGGGCACCCAGACCTCAGCCCCCGGCTGCAGACGCGAGGGCGGGGCTCGTCACTTGGCGGTGACGGGGGGGGGGATGTGGCCCCACAGGGCTGCGGGATGGACGCGGGCCCTAGGGAGAGCCCACGGGGCCCTGCGTGGGCAGAGGCGGGCAGACCCGCCAGGCGCCCGCCGTCTCCTCCAGCTGGACGCGGCTGGCGGGGGGGGTCGGAGGCTGACCTGGGTGACCCGCAGGACACTGCGAGCCCCTCCCAGCTTCCGAGCCGGGCCGGCGTGGGGCCTGCAGCGGGCTCCGTGGCGTGCCGCAGCGGGGTCAGCGTCTGGCACGGAGGGCCCGGGGCCGGGGCCAGCAGGCGCCTGGCCCCACGCGGCCCCGCTGTCCTGCACGCGAGACCCCGCTTCGGGGTCTGGCCCTGTGGCCAGGACCACACCCAGGCGCCTGAAGACACAGAATCTTGCTTTCTCGAGTCCGGGGGCCAGAATCCGTCATTGGGTTTGGGGACCACAGTCAAGTGTCTGTAGGGCCCCACTCCCTGCAGGAGCTCTGGGGGGTCCAGGTCCCTCGGTGCCCCCCCACCTGCTGCCTCCCGTGTGTGTCGAATCCTCTGCTCCCTCTCATGAGGCTGCCGCGATGGCATTTAGGGCCCTCAGAGAGTCCGAGACCAGCCCCCGAACTCGGAACCGTGAAGAGTGGCGGCGGCACCGCTGCACACCCTCACGCGTGACGTGCTCCAGGCCCAGGGCCCCGTGCCTGGCACCTCTCAGCCGCAGGCCCCTAAGTTGTCTCGATGCCACCGCACTCTCGGGGGGTGCGTCTGATCTCGAGTCGTTTTCGCAGCCCCTCAGCTCTCCGGGCCTCAGGCTCCCTGGGTATGAAGGGGATGCTCCCCGGCCAGCCCTGAGGGGCAGGTGCCCGCGGCTCAGCACGCAGGGTCACCCAGCAGCTGACCCTGGGCCCCCGGGGCTGCCAGGGCCACGTCCCCGGGACGCGGGCTCTGGGAACGCTTCCAGGCCCCGCGCACGGCACACCCCGGTTGTTGCCAGCAGTCAAACCTCCCCCCCCCACCCCGTCTGACTCAGAGCGGCTCACTGACCCCACCCGGGCCTGGCGACAGACACCGTGGGTCAGTCCCAGAGGAGGGCACACAGAGGGCAGCCTGCTCTTCTCCAGGGGCCTGACACGCCCAGGGACATGACACCGAAATCCGAGAGCTGGGTGGCAGCCAGCTGTGCCCGGGGGTGCGGAGGGCAGAGCTGTGACGGCAAGGCCCCAGCCGTGCGGGGCGGGGCGGCGTGAGGGGCCCGTGCGGGCTGCACGCCGGGAGGGCGACAGCTTCCGGGGCCACACCTTGGCCCCAGCAGTGTGCCCTCTCCAGCGGGAGAGCGGAGGCAGGCAGAGGGCCCCGCAGGAGCCCTGCACCCCACCACGGGGAGCTGCGGCCCGGCCTCCCGGCAGCCCCAGGAGACAGACGTGGGGATGAGCAGACGGGGGCGCAGAGGGCTGGGTCACCGGCCCGGGTCACCCCGGAACTGGAAGCGAAGCGCTGACCACACGCAGCTGAGCCACCACCACAGCAGCCCAGGGGCTGGGCCCGGCCAGGGCGCCTTCCCGGGTGTCGGGTGACAGCAGTGGCACAGCAGTGGCAGGCAGGCCCCGGGCTGTGCCTCCAGCACGTCGGGCCGGGCATCCAAGGGAGCCAGTTCTGACCGGGCTGGGGGCTGCAGGCAGGGCCCCGGCCCCCCTGGACGAGGGTCCCCCGCCACAGGCGGCGGCGCCCAGCCGTCCTGAGCCGGGTTCTCGTGGCTCCCGCCTCGTGCTCCTTCGAGGCTCGGCCGACACCAGGCCTCCCGGACCCCGCTTCCAGCGCTGCCCACCTGTCAGGCACTGAGCCTGCGCTGACTGTCGCTGTCCACTCACCTGTGTCTCCCACCAGCCTGGGGGGTGCCCCCAGGGGCGACCCGGCTGTCCCTGCTGCTGCATGCCGGACCCAGACTCCCACAGCACGGCGGGCAGCCTGTGCGCCCCGTCCCTGGCGAGGGGCGCACCCGCCCCCTGGCTCCAGGACGCGCGAGTGGGTGCGGGCTGTGGCCCGGTGGGCGGTGCCCCGGCCTCCCTCGCCGCGCCCGGATGTCCTCGGCCCAGGTGGCCCCTCTCGGATGCCATCAGCATCCACTCTTCACACACGGGCAGCACGAGGCCAGGCCGTGTGTGACCATGAAGCATTTAATCCGTTGAGTAACGAGAGATGCAGTTTTAATTATTTATGTCTCCAGTGAAAGCACGGGTCCCACAGACGCCCTGCAGGCTGGGCAGATGGCCGGGGCGGGGGCGGCCCTGCCCAGCGCACCGCTGGCCGGCTCCGGGGGCCGCGTGTGGCCGCACTGCCTCCCAGGTGGCGTCCTCGAAGGCCCAGTGACCACGGGCAGCGGGGCCGCAGGAAGAGGCGGTGCCCTCGTTCTCACGTCCCCGCTGCGGTCCCCGAAGCGCCCGAGGCCAGGGAGCGGCCCCTGCGACGGGCACAGCGCCCTGGGAGGGCTGGCTGGGAGTGGGGAAGGCCGGGCTGGAAAAGCCCTACAGGTCCTAGAACATTCCAGAACCTTTGTGCATGGGCTGCCGTCAGCGCACCCGTCCGGGTGTGGCCGTCACCTGGGAGGAGACCGGCGAGCGGTGCGGGCAGGCTCGGACTGGCCCCTGGGGGCTGGACTGAGGCTGGAGGTCTGGCCGCTGTCCACAGCCCCCGACAGGGTGGGGGGCCGCGGGAAAGCGCAGCCCAGCCCTTCACTCAGCCGCTCCGAGCCTCAGTCTCCCCTCTGTACGGTGGTGACGAGAGGACCCCCTGCAGGCCGTGTGGCTTTGTGACCGTGAGCCTGCAACGCCCGTGCACGGAGGGCCCCGCAGGCTGTCACCAGGGGAGGCCCGTGGCCCCGTGGCCTCGCCAGGCTAAAAGTGGCCACTGGCTGGCGGCCGCTGGCCCGCCCCGCGTGAGTCAGGCAGCAGCTGGCCGGGGTGTGGCCTCCGACTCGCTGACCTCACGGCGTTGTCTTTAATTGCCGTGGGGCTTCTGTGCCAGGCAGACTGGCATCCGGACCCCGGGTGGTCATTCTGCGGCTGTTTGCTGCATGATGCCGGAGGACCTCTCCCGGGGGTGGTTCTCAGCGCTGCCTGCCCCCGTCCCTGACTCCCTGTCCTGCCAGGCGGTGGACCAGCCGTACCTTCGCCGCCGCTTCCTCAGCGAGGTGGCAGGTGGCCCACCTCGCCCTGCTGCCACTCGGCAGTAGCATCCTCATCCCGTTCCTCGTGGTCACTGCCGTCCCGCTGTCGTGTCCTCGTGGAGGGCAGGGCCCACGTCCACTCACTCTGCACCCTAGGGCCTCACCTGGCACCAGACATTGTCAGAGTTCCAGAAGCGTTCGCTGTGGGAACGAGAGGCCCGTCGTGGCTGGGGACGGAGAGGGGACAGACGGAAGCGAGGCTCCTGACGGGATGTAGTGGCCTTTTGGCCACAAGCTCCCGACAGGGATTCATCTTCCAGATGCAGGAACGAGAAGCCAGGGTCCCCGAGAGTGAGCAAGTTCCTGAAATCGTGCATTCCTCGGTGGCTTTTCTGTCTCCCTGTATTTCCTTGTCTTCAGTATTGACCACCTGTAATAATAAGAGTGAATCATTTACGTGTAACTGGGCCCTACAGACAGTGTGCGGGCTTTGCTGTTTTAAAAAGACAGGATAAATGGACGGCTTATTGTGATTTAAAACGGCTCCGGAAAAGAGGCTCGATTTTCTTAAAATGCTTCCAGCATTCCTCAGACTGTCACCGTGGTGACCTGAAAAGTCATGTCGTAAGGAACGCTAAGTTTAGCCCTGTTTACGAGGCCCTGTGGGTTGTGGCAGACACCGAACGTTCCTGGGAAGCCGTCACATAACGTGACACTCGATCCGCCAGCACGGTCAACACCCAAGGGACCCACAGTGCGTCATTCCTGGGACACCCCTCGGGCCCTGGAGGGTGGGCCTGGGGCGGGGCCGGCTGGGGCTGGTCGCGTGTTCGGGGCGATTCGCCAGCAGCAGCAGACGGGGTATCGCAGGCGCACGGTACGACCGCAGCCCCCTCGAGGCTGCCCGGACCTCGGCCGTCTGTCCCATGTGCCACCAGCTGCCCAGTTCCCGGAAGTGTCCTCCCGTGTCCATGGCCCTCCCCGGCTCTGACGCGATGCGGGGTGGCGGGCGGCCCCGGCCAGCGATGTCCTCACGTCAATGATTAAGTTCTGATTCTCACAGGAGAATTATAGTCTGCTTTCCCGTTTTACCAATTTCTCAACTAATTTTTCTCAGGATTCATGAAAACACACACATTTCCTGAGCACGGGTGGCAAGGAAGTTCTCAGGGGAACTCGCCTTGGGAGCAGGTTTGGCCAGCCGGCCAGGCCCGGGGTGATGGCCAGGTCGCCTGCGGCCTCAGGCCAGGCGAGGGCACAAGCACCCGTGGGGGGCAGTGTGAAGGCAGAGTGGGACGAGCCGCCTGCCCGGGTGGCCCGGCCCAGGGACCTGCAGGTCCCCTCCCACAGGCTAGGCGAGCGCGTGGGGGGACGACAGGTTCCGTTTAGATTCAGGTCTTGTTAAAAAGATGAGAGGAAAACAAAGCTTTTTTGGTATTTACCACACAGGCTGACCGTGGTACAGGTTCGCACGCCGTCTCACCCAGCGGGGCGTCGGGTCCGCGGTTTGGAGCCCACTGGCCTGCCGGGTGCAGCAGGCCCAGGAGGGGCCCGGGGCAGCGCCCGGCGGAGGCGACCCCGGCCAGCGGCCCCGCCTGCCTGGCACGGGCCCCAGTGCCCTCTCTGCAGGCTGGTTCCAGTGAGCACTGGACCCGATGGGTCGCGCGGAGGCCAGGGGCTCAGGCGGGCCGATGGCGGGGAGGGCGAGTTGTCTCTGGGGACCCAGCTTCCCCCAGCGGCTGCGGAAGGTGGTCACGTGTCCCTCAGGCAGTCATGGACGCCCGCTCCTCAGACCACCGCCCGGCCCCTCCCAGCCCGCTACTGACGGCGTGTCCCAGGGTGTCCCCTCAAGTCCCTCCTCAGGGCCGGGGGCTGGTTCCTCTGGCACCCCCCTTCTCCTCGCCCCGGGAGGACCTGCCCTGTGGCTCTGCTGACCGGAGAGCTGTGCATAGAGGGTCCCCGTCCCCTCGTAGGACCGGTAGACCCAGCGTCAGCATTGTCCTGCAGGCCTCCCGAGCCCCAGGCCCCGTGGGAGGGCACAGGGCTGGACCCCCCGGCACAGGCGGCCGACAGGCCTCGAGTGCCTGCCCCTGCTCCACAGAGTCCCGCCCCGTCCCCAAGGGCGTGCTGTCCCTGCACCCTCGGCAAGATGGCCTGAAACAAGGCCTCCGTCTGCTCACGGGACGTGCAGAAACACCGGTGACCCCGGGGGCTGGCTCCCGGCAGAATCGCCCCACGGACTTGGGTGCCAAAGCGAAGTGAGGTGTAGATTTCTGCCAGGCAGTGCCCTGGAGGAGACGTGGGGGAGCAAGGCCCACAAGGGGTCAGTGCTGGCCCGAGGCCGGACGGGCCTCCCTGTCCCCCAGCTTGTACAGAGACGGTGTCCCTGGGCAGGGGACGGCCCAGGACAAAGATGAGTGGAAGGCGGCAACGCTGCCGGCTCCTTCCACACCCCTGGGAAGGGCCGGGTGCCAGGATCACAGGCTCCCAGGGGGCCCGCCTGTCCCTGCCTGCCTGCCTGCCACCGGCTCACCTCCTCCAGGCACTTTTCTGGGAAATTAGGGAAATCTGTGCCAGGCGCTGCCCAGACCTGTTCTCTGGGAAATGCCCAGCTCCTCCCGGCCTCGCAGACGAGCCTCATCACCTAAATGGGTCCCTCTGTGTCAGGCACGTGGAACGCCCGCTTGTTCTCGCTAACATGTGAATGACTGACTGCCTCCCGGGGCAGGGGAGTGCACGCCTGCCCACCCGCCCACGGGGAGGGTTTCCTCCAGGGCACCTGGGAGACATTTCCATGGAGATGGCGCTGGGTGGGCAGCTGTCTCTCCCGCCCTGGCCAAGAGGGGTGGGGGGCTGAGCGGGCCTGAGGAGGGGTCTCCGCGGTTCTGGTTTGTGGGCAGGAGGGCAGGGGACAGGGCAGAGCCAGAGAGGCCACAGTGAGTCAGGGCGGGATGGGCAGACCGGTTTGCCCGCTGTGCAGACGGCGATGGGCGTGTCGTTCAGCAGAACTGGCCCTGAAGCCAGGGCCGCCTGAAAGGGCCCGTCCCCAAGTGTCACCCCATCCACGGGCTCCGTGCCTGAACCCACCCCCTCGCCCCTGCACTAGCTCGACTTAAGGCTGCAAAGGCTCCGGGTGAAAATGCAGGTGTGTTCTCACTCAGAAGGGATGGCCGGGCGGCTGACCGGAACTGGAACCGGACGCCACAGTGGGAGGCAGGTCACAGGAGGCAGGGAGGTCAGAGCCCAGCACCTGGGCACCCAAAGTCCCCTGGATGAGGCGGGGCTCCGGTGAGCCCCGGCGGCAGGTTCAGGACCTGAGCTGGAGGCGGGGCCCCGCATTGTTGAGCCGAGGCCTTGACCCCAGGGCCTCTTCCCGGGGGAGATGGGGGGAGATGGGGTGCCCGAGGCGTGGGGTTTTAAACGCAGGGCCAGAGAGGAACATGTCTCCGGGCTGCTCTTTGCCCACGCCTGGGGGTGCGGGTGCAGAGGTGGGTGAAGGGGAGGGAGCCAGCAACGACTCCAAGGTCCCCACACTGCCAGACGGGGTCAAAGGACCCCACGGAAGACAGAGTGAAAACGGGTGCCCAAACCATCAGCCGTAACGAGAAAGGACATCCGGACACCTGCTAGGACGCCGGTGACACGGAGGACATTGTGTTCCATGGAGTCAGCCGGTCGCAGAGGGACAGGTCCTGTCCGATTCCACTCACGCGAGGTCCCTGGAGGGGTCCGACCCGCAGAGACGGAGCAGAGCAGCAGTTGTGGGTGGGGGAGGGGCAGTTAGGATTTCACGGGGATGGAGATGGTTTGAGAAGACAGAAAGTTCTGGAGAGGAATGCAGCCACGTGGCCGTGCTGATGCCACTGCACTGTGCACTTGAAATTGGTTAATGAGGCAACTTTCACGCATATTTTACGACAATAAAAAAGCAGAAGTGAAGATAAAGAGCAGAGCTGCAGGTGACCGTGGGTGACGCCCGTGGTGGAGGGCGGGACGGCAGGACGGCGGGACGGCTGGCCACGTGTGTGTGGGGATGGCGGCGACGGGCCCGGGCCCGGGATCCCGGTGGCACCCAGCCCAGACCGGTGGGGGGGGCAGGGGGTGAAGCCACGGCCAGTGCCCGTCTGCCCCTGGGCGGCGAGTGGCTGTGGCCCGGGGTGCTGAGGGGTCCTGGTGTCTCGCGAGCCCTGTCACCTCTGCAGGCCTGTGCGGATGAGCAGGAGGGGCCGCGCCACAGACCCAGGTGTCGGGACAGACGGATGTCCCAGGGACGAAAGCGCAGCGGTCTCTGCCCACGGCCCGTGTCCAGCGGTCTGTCTGCAGGCAGCCTCGGGCACTCGCTGCGAGAACGGGGCCCAGCGCGTGCCCCCGGCGCCCCCCAGGCTGTGGCGGTGAAGCCAGAGGCCCCGGCCGGGGCAGAGGGACGGCGCCCACCGCGGGAGCAGCTCTGAGGACCCGCCGGCCCCTGCTCCCACCGCGGGCGAGCGCCGGCCGCCGGCCGCAGCGCCGTGGGCACTCTGCGGTCCCGCCTGCCCGTCTGCTGGGGTTTCCGTGACGGCACAACCGAAAGGCTGTTCTAAAGGCGGTGAGCGCTGAGACCGGCAGGTGGAGATGCCGGCGCCGCCGAGTGCACACCCGCCCCCCCCGAAGCGCGCGAGTGTGCGTGTTGAGTGTGCACGCGTGGGATGAGCGTGTGTGGTGAGCGCGTGTGTGCTGGTGCGTGCACCCGTGGCCTGCACAAGCTCCGGCCCAGCCCTGGCCTGGAGGAAAACCGTCTGCAGGGTCCCGGGGGACAAAGGGCGCGTGCCCGTGAGCCGCCCCCTGCCCTCGCCCGCGGGCGCCCGAGCGGGTCCCCCGAGCTTCTGCGCCTCTGCTGCAGAGGGCTGGCCGCTGCCCCTGGCCCCCGCGGGGCTGCCGGCAGGAAGGGCTGTGAGGGTCTGCGGGCCCAGGTGGGCGGGGCGCGGACTGCGGCAGCGGGCACAGGTGCGGGCTGGCTGGGATCGCGCTGGCTCAGCCCTGGGTGCGGTGTGGCTGCATGGGGGAATTCCAGGCCAGGCCCCAGAAACCCCCAATCCTGGGCCAGGCTGGGGCCCAGAGTCCCCCGGGCACCGCTGTGACCGCCATCTGCAGGTAACAGCTCAGGCCGGCCTACCCTTGGAGGTTCAAGGGCGCTTTTCTCGCTTACAAGGGCCTGCCCGTGGGGCGGGCCCCCGACCCTGGCCTGCTCCCCCCGCCCGGTGCTGCGGGCCGAGCAGGTCCCCACATCCGGCTCCCAGCTGGGCTTGAGTCGGGCCCAGCGAGGGGCTGTCTCAGCCACCAATGGTCACGGGCTCTGCAGGACTTCGCGCCCCTTGACGCCGTCAGGGGCACCCTCTGGGCTCGCGTGGCAAGCCCCGTCCAGCCTGCACAGGAAGCCCCGACAGGACACCCGGGAAGAGGGTGAGGGCCGGCCCGGGGAGGGGGTGGGGGTCGGGCTACTACCCGTCTGTGACCCCGCGGTCCTCTCTGCCCAGGCCCGCCCGGCTCAGGCCCTGCCGTGACCGCCCTCCCTGGGGAGCGTGGCGGGCCTGCGGTTTCCGTCTGGGCCCTCTGGGGGCGGTCATCGTGACTCAGGAGCTGGGGAAGCCTAAGGGCGCGGGCGCATCGTCCCCGTTGGAGCGCTCCCGGCAGAAAACCCCGCGGGCTTGCCTGGGGGGCTGTCTCCACCCACGGGCTTCCCCCGGGGGGGACTGCCTGTCACACACACTGGGACACTCGCGGTCACACACGCCTGTCACACTGGGACACTCGCGGTCACACACGCTGGGGCCACCGTCGCCGTGTCCGCGCTGCTTGCGGCGTCCTTGGGAAGGGCTGCTGCCACGCCGGCGGTGGCCGCCCTGGGCAGGGGGCGTGGGCCACGGCACCAGCGGCAGCGAGGGAGGGGCGTGGGACAGCGGCTCCCGCAGAGCCCGCAGGCCGCCTCGCCCACGCGGTTCCTGCCGTCCGGCGGCGCGCACGCGGCGTGCACGCGGTTCTGCATGTGCCGACGCCCGGCGATCCCGGCGGCCGAGGGAGGGTGAGCGGTGGCCGCGTGCTCTGCTGCTCCGTCCATCACGGGCCCTGAGGGAAACGGTGCATGCGGAACGGCCGCAGGTGCACACGGTGGTGGCCTTTGCCCCGTCCCCCAGTGCTGACGCCTGCCTAATGGCAGGGACAGTGACATGCCCGCGTCCTGCCCAGCCCCCGTTCCCCGGCCTCGCCTGCACGTGTGCGCACCCGCACCACCTTCTGTTTAATTTACACCTCTGTGCGTCTGCGCGCCCACCACACTGACAGTGGCCATCCCCAGCACCCAAGGGCCCCCCGTCGCCCGTGACCACCGCACCAGCCCTAACCCCTGGCGATAGCCGGTCCTTTCCCTGTTTCCAAAATTCCGTCACTTCGGGAACGTCACACGAGTGGGGTTGTGTGGTGTGGAGGCTGTCGGGGCGGCTTTTCCGCCCGAGTCCCTGGGGACCCCTCCGAGCCTCATGCTCGTTCGTCCTTTGGGTCGCCAAGCTGCAGACGGACTCAGGGCTGGTTCCGGTTTGGGGCAGGACACGCAAAGCTGCCGGGAGCGTCCGTTACGCACAGGTGTCCCTGGGGACGTCACCTGCGCTGCCCTCAGCTTCTTGCCCAGGGTGGTTTTGTTCTGCACTTGCTGAGTGTGGCCGGATTCGATGAGCATTTACCTGCTCGGGAAGCCACAAGGGCTCACTCATGGCCTCTCACGACCAGCTGCCGCGTCGGCCGCTGCTCTCCCGACTGAAGGATCTGGGACGCGGCCCCCCGCGGTCGGCACCTTGGGGCACTGCGGCGTCCCCGAGACGTGGAGACGGGTTACTCTCTCAGCGCTGAACCTGTCAGACTGACGAAGCGTGGGGACGGCTACGAGACCGGGAAACGCCGCGTGAAGTGAGACCGTAGCGGCGCGCGCTGACCGCGGCGGGAGCTCACGGCGTGGGGCGCGCGGTCCGGACCTCGCGTGGCGGCCGAGGGGGATCGCCCTGCGTCCAGCGCCGGGGCCGCGTGTGGTGCGGGAGCGCGCGGAGCCGAGGGAGACCTCGGAGCACCCCGTCTCCTCCGGGGGAAGCCCGGGTCCCCTCGCACGGGGCCACGCAGGTGGCCCACACGCAGACGGTCGCCCCCGTTCTGGAGGCCGGGAGCCCCAGGGCCAGGCGCCAGCAGGGGCGTGAGGGGGACCTGCCCGAGGCCCCGCTCCTGGATGTGCGGGCGGCCGTCTCCTCCCGGGGTCGTCACAAGGTCGTCCCTCTGTGTCTCGGTCCCACTCTCCCCTCTTACGAGGACACCAGTCCATACGGGGTTAGGGCCCCCAGGGACCCGGTGACCCTCGTGAGGCCTCTGCACCTGCCCACCTCCGTACAGGCCTGTCTCCAGGGGCAGTCACATCCCAAGGCATCGGGGCTCAGGCCCCCACCCTGTCTAGGGACACGGTTCGGCCCGACACGGCCTCAGTGGGGAAGTCTGAGGGTTTCTGCCATAGAAGAAAAGTGGGGTGACCTTTGAGTCCAGGGAAGGGGTGTCCAAGAGAGCACGCCTCACCCCAGGGGGAGCTATGCACTGAGACGGCCCGGGGAGAAACTGCAGTTCTGACACGAACCAAACTCCATCCACCGAGACTGTCAGCAAAGCCGTGACTGACATCTGTTTGCCGGGCGTTCCCCCGGCAACGGTGACTATGAACGCGGCTCGTAACCAGGAAGTGGTCATGCCGGATCTGGGGACAGGGCTCTGGCTGCCCTGGGTTAGAACGAGGGAGCCGCTTTCCGGGCGAACGTCCCGTGTGGTTTTCCTGTTCGTCTGCTTGTGGTCTGCACTTCTCTGGTTTTTATTTCTCGTTTTTAAGACAGGTTCCTAGAATACAATGAAAAATGGACACTCTCCGAGTCAGGGCGCGACTGTGACTTTTACAACGGCCACGTGGTGCCCGGCGCCCGGCTTGCCGCGGCTCACGTCACCCGGGCTCTGCGGTGGCACCCACGTCGGTCCCAGTCGGGACATACAGACACACAGCAGGTTAAAAGGAAACTAAACCAATCAGTTTAAAAGGAAAAAAGGAAACGCAAGCATGACCCCTTCTACCTGGATCGTCCGAATAGACAGCCACACGGCAGAGAAGTGGGGCGTCGGTCCTGGGGGGCGGGGGACGCGGGTGACGAAGCGCTCTGCCTCTGGACAGCTCAGCAGGCACGCGCAGGCCGCTTGGCGTTGAGACGGCGACTCTGACGGTGTGCGGTGAAACCCGTCAGAAAGCTGCGTGCGCTGGAAGTCTCCGCGTGGCCCGCCTGCCCCGTGGCCCGGCCACGGCCGCCCCGCCTGACGGGCCTCCTCCTGGGTCTGTCCTCCCATCTCCCACGCCAACCCCGCTGAGTCCCCACCCGTCCAAGGGGAGGGGGTCACCTTGTTCTGGGACCTGCTTTCTCGGGGCGTCCCCAGGCCCGGGAGGCGAGGTCGTTCGTCGGTTTAAGGGTGTCCCGGGTCCTCTGTTCTGGTGTGTTCTAGAGTGTGTGTGAGCACCCTGGAGCCATTCCGAACAAGGACAGACTTTTTAAAGGCTGTCACACAATTCTAGCAGTTCTTCTCGGTAATGTCATTTAGAAAAACAAATCATTTCAGTTACAAAATTTCTAGACAATATTAATTGGTAATGGGTTTTGGGGTGGCGACTGAAGAATGTGGATGAGGGCGTGGTCAGTTGGGGGCCAACGCGGATAAGGAGGGGTGTCCACATTGCCCCTCGGTCATGGGACGTATGTGAGAAGAGGCTGCTGACCACCTGTGCAGCTTGGGGTGTGAGGCAGCCCGGGCTGCGGGGACAGGGGCACCTCTTTTCATGGGCTCGGTCACACCGAGCCACCAGGCTGGGCGTGGCCATCGCTTTTATTCAGTCGTGAGTTCCTGGCACTGGCAGAAAAAAGTCAGAGTTTGTCAGACCTTGTCCCCAGAGCCACCTGCTGGCCTCCTTCCCAGTCCAGGTGGGATGGGGCTGAGCACTGGGCGGCTGCTGGCAGCCAGGCGTGGCCCCTTGGCTACTCCAGCTGGAGGAAGTTGCATCTGAGCCTCACGTCCTGCTGTGGCTCACGCCCCCAAGGGCGGACTCCCGGCTCATCCCAGGCAGCCACGTCTCAGGCTCCTGTCTCAGGCTCCTGCAGAGTCGAGAGACGCTGGGGCCTCCGCAGGCTCCCACCCACTCGAGCCTCTAGAAAGGGCCGAAGTTCCACCCTGGAAGGCGGCGCCTGCACTGGCCGAGGCCCTGCAGACGCTGCCACCACGCTGCTCCCTGCGGCCCCCAGCCCCACGTGTTGTTAGCTGAGTCGCAGGACGCGGGCTCCTCTGGGGGGCCCGTGACCTTACTTGGCATTCTCCCAGCTCTTTGCACGGCGAGGTTTTAGACTGGTGTTCACGACCATAAAATCTGACCGCCAGCCGACGAGTTCAAGTTGATCTTGCAGGAGAGGAAAAAACTTTTCTGTCTGCTCTCTTAGGTTCAGTCTCTGAGGCCCTGCAAACTAACAGGCAACAGAATTAGCAGGAGAAGAAACAGTTTATTTCTGGGTGAACCCGAGTGCCCTCCGCTGTCCTCACCCCACGAGGAGCCTGTTGAAGGGAGCGTCAGCTGAGGGCCAAGGGGCTCGAGTGACCGGGGGTCTCCTGGAGCTGAGTGAGGCAGGCAGGCCGCGCTGGCTCCTAACGGCCAGCTTGTCGTCTGGGGCCACTCTGTCCCCCTCTGAATGGAGATGGGGGGCCCGGGTCGGGTGGGCTCGTCCAGGCCCAGGGTTTTCCCCGCCCTGACGTGCTGAGGACTCTCTGACTCCCCAGAGACACACCCGTCCCCAGACTCAGACGTCTAGTCACCTACCTGACGTGTAACCGTCCTCACTCATCAAGTCCGGGGCAAACCTGGGTCCCTCCCCTCCTGTTCCCTCCGACCTTCTCCGTGGCCTGTGGCCTCCATCCCGTCCCATCTAAAAGGAACTAGCGGGAAGGTGAGCCCCGTGGTCCCCATCTGACTCTGTGCAGGAGCGGCCCGGAGGACTCCATGCTCTGCACGGAGCGGCCGTCGCCAGCCTGTCCCATGGCGCTGTGGCCCGCACCCCTTCCGGCTTGGTGCCTGTCCAGTGATCAAGTTTCTCAAATTGGGAGGAGAGTTTGTTTTTCATTATCTTCTGCAACACTTGTCCCTCACGTCACTGTCATTTCTCCACTGGTGGTCACTTTTCATGGAAGCGGGCTCAGCGCACTGGGCCCTTTTTTGGGGAGGGGGGCGGGGAATCAGGCCAGGGCCTGCCCGAGTCCTCAGGCTCTGTAGGAAAGGACGCAGAGACCTGTCACCCAGCCTCCCCTGGTCCCAGCGGGCGCGGCTGCCAGCGCACTGGGGCACGGCCTTCATTCTAGTCAGCCAGAACCCTAGGGGTCAGGGCTTCGTCGTGGAGCAGAGGAAAAGGGGTGCTGGGGACACTGGCAGCTTTCAACGAATCCACCTGGACACAGTTATCTTCCAACTGCCGACATAAGAAACGTCCAAACCTGTGGGGAATTTTTATGAGTTTATTTGAGCCAAACTGACAATTGCCAGGACCGGAATGTCAACGGACTAAGACAGCGCTCTGGAGGATGGCAGTTTTGCAGCTTATTTTGCACATCAGCCTCACAGGAGGCGCGAGGCGGGTTCCATGGCGCCCAGGAGTGGTGGATTAAGAGGCTGAGAGAAAGCAAAGCGGGGGCTTCTGGGGTCGGATAAAAGCAAGGGAGACACACACTTCCACCTGCGTGGGTGAGAGGGTCAGCTAACGTGCATGGCAGGTAGAGACCTGGGGGTGGTGAATGAGGGCTCTGAGGGTCCTGCCCAGGTGGGGGTGCCCCGAGGGGCCTGGGAAAGCAGATCACTCGGCCCAAAGGTCCGTGCTCCTCACAGCACAAAGACGACAGATGGGCTCGCTCACCCAGGACGTGGCAGACCCTGACCGCCTGTAGCTAGGGACTTGTCTGCCGGGCCCACCCTATGTGCTTGCTTCCGGCCTCTGGGTTTGTGGGGCCGCCTTGCGGCCCTGAGCTCCTCAGGCTTAGTGTGTGGCCGTGTGGTCGCCCACACCACCTGACCGGGCTGGGCTCTCCCCCCGGCCAGGACGGGCGGCCCACCTGCCGCTGGCGTTTCCAGGCCCCGCTCCACTTCCCGTGCAGCCGCGGACGTGCCTGCAGCTCCGGCTCTTCGGTGTTGCATGGCATCCCGTGGGGCCTTGCGCTGACTCTGCCGCCCTGACCCAGATGTCCGGCCGACACGGTAGACGTTTGCTGAGTGAGTGGCGAGGGCGGCTGGCAGCCCAGGAGCACGGGAGGCCACGGCACAGGGCGGCCGGCCCCAAGAGCATCGGGAGTCCTGGCGGGCAGGCGATCGTGACGTGGGCGCCTGATCCAGATAGAATGGCAGCCGTTGTTACAAGTCCCTTGGCCCCACGGGCAAAGCAACAATGACAACACTGTGATCTCATTCCTTATGAATGAGCAACGTGATTGCCAAGACGATCCGGCTTTGAAACTATTTTTACTTGGAAGAAAAAGTACCAGATGAAGAAAAACAAGGCCTTTCTTTACTTTGAGTCTGGAAGTACGGCTGTCCCAAGTGGCTTTTCCTGTTTGTCCCGCAGTGGCGTTTTTCTGGTCAGACGTGCCTGTGTCGTGTCTTCGGAATGGCTAGCAAGCTGGGGTGTTCTAAGCGAGGAAGCGGGCGGATGTGCTATTTACTGTGTTTGAGTTATCAGGGATTAAGCTGCTATTTCTAATACAAACTGCGGGCAGTTTGCTTTGAAGGCTGGAAAGCTATAATATAAGCAGCTTATAGGATTCCTTGAAGGTGATGAAATCCTGGGCACCCTTTGAAATTTGAGTCACATGTTCCTGAGGCTTGGAAGGCAGTGTTTCTATTAGAGACGCGTACGTTCGATACGTACGTGCAGCGGCCCATTTCTCAGACTGCTTTGTGCTTGCAAACCTTTTGTCTGGGTGTCTCCGAGAACCAGTTATCTCCCATGTCCACGTAAGGTATTGTGGCTGTCATTGTTCCTATTTTACAGACGGGTGGCTGAGGCTGGCGGCGCGGTGAAGGTCACGGCATCATCAACGGCGATGCTCTCTCGGGCACTCGGGGCACAGGGTGAACTCATGCGTCACGCTGGTGTGGTCACTGCATTCAGAGCGGCTGGCTTTCCTGCTCTGGCCCCGGCACTAACGGACCAAACTGTCCCGGGGCCTTGGCCCTGGCGTGTAGGGCTGCGCCGGCGGTCCTGTCTGTCTCTTTTTCCGTGGAGATGGCTAGGGCCCTCCTCTGCTGCGTGACCTTTGCCCGCAGTAACCGCGCCGCGCCACACGCTCCGCACGACTGCCCCAAGTGCATCGGTGTCGCCGTCTCCCTCCTCGTGGGGGCCAGGCCACGACCCACTCCGGCCTCCTTGCTCCGTCTGCCCGCTGTCCTTCTGGGCTTGCCCCGCCCTGCTCTGCCGCCGCACCCCTAACGTCACCGTCCCCTGCGGCACCTTCAGGCCGTTTGCGTCCGCGGTTCTGATGGTCCTCGAGGTAACGGACGAAGCAGCGAGACTGAGGCAGGCAGCCCCGCCTTCCTTCTCCCGCCTTCGCCCTTCTCCCCCGTCTGCGGGGCGTTCTCAGGTTCACTCCCGCTCCCGCCCCGTGGCCGGCACGCGGACCTTGACACAGCCGGACGACTCCTCGGGAGGGCGCGAGGCCCGGCGACCCGCCGCATCCGGGGCTGGGGACCGCGGCCGCGGCCGGGAGGCGCCTTTATGGAGGGAAGGGGGCGTGGCAGTGTCGTGGCTCCTCATTGGCTGAGCCGTCGCCGGCTTTCATTGGTTGAGTGGTTGCCGGGCGAGGGGAAAGCCCGCCCCCTCTGCCGGAGCAGTGGAGTAGAAAACAACTTCCCGCTGGAGATAGAGAGGCGTCTCCGCGGGGATGGCGGCGCGTGGTCGGCGGGAGGGCGCCCCCTGCAGGCCCGCCGGACCCGGACCTCAGTGAGATTGCAGCTCAGCAGTCTCCACGTGGTCGCTTGTCTTCCCGCCGCCGCTCTGGCTCTTCGTCCCGCTTACCCCGCGTCCAGTGAGTGACCCGAACGTTGTGGGATGAGCTTTACTGGCCCCTGCCCTCCGTCCCACCGCCCCAATCGAGCCTGGAGCTCCAGACTCTCCTTTACAGGCCTGAAGCGTCTCCGAGGCTTCTGCAGTCGTCGTTTCCTTTACTTGTCCAACAAAGTGACTTGTGTCTCCTACCAAAGTGACTGCAGGAAATGCAGACCCCCCGCCCCGCATCAGCGCGCCCTTCTTGGGGTCTCAGGAGGCTGCCCTTCGGCCGTCCCTGCCCTGCTTGCTCCAGCAATGGCCGAGGTGGGCGAAAAGGCCCGTGAACCTGCCTGAAGACGCTAGGCGTCCCTCAGGGAGACACTTGGCAGGCAGATGGCGGCTGTCTCTGCTTCTGCAGCCCCGTAGCCCCAAGCAATGCCCTGGCCCCAGGCGGCATCGCCCCACTCAGGCCTCTCCCCCACCTTCAGTTAAGACGGAATACCTTTTGCAGAGCCTCCCGCACGAAGGAGTCCCATCTTGTCACGCATTAGTCTCCGCCTCCTTCCTCTAGGCCTTGTTGACAGCCCTACCTTTGCATCATCAAGAAAAGATTTCTTCTTCTGAAATAAGAATTCTGTTGCCATTCCGAGAATGTGAGAACGTGGGAAAGGTTACATTTTAAAAATAGCACGCTTTATCGGTTTTTTCCCCCCTTGGCCATCCTTGGAAATGCATCCTCTGCCTGGAATTCTCTCCCTCCTCGCATGCTTCAACTAGTTAACTCATGAGTCAAAACTCACTAACGGTCGCCCGCTCCAGTCCACCCTGCCCCCCATTCTGACTCGGGTGGCCCTGTCCTTCAGCCTGTGCCTGCCACCCCCACAGCACTGGTCACACGGCGCCGGAACCGCTGGTTTAGGAGCTGTCTCCCTCGCTGGGCTATCTGCTTTCCGAGGGAAGACCTGTGCTTCTAGCCCAGCATGGTGCTAATATACTGTAGGTGTTCAATACGTGTTCAGCAAATGTATAAATGAAAACATACCCCTCGCGGTCATCTCGCTGCTTTATTTCAACCTCTTACCGCCTCGGCCCACACTACTGCAAAGTTCTGTATGGACTGTGTCATTCACACTTTCAACTTTATAAAAATGATTTTGGTTTTGAAAAGTAATGTTAAATAGCATGAATATACTTTATATGTAATACAAAGTTCAAACGGTACATAAAATCAGAAAAAGAAAGAACATTGCCAAATCTCACCAGATATAAAGCGACTTCATTGAACTTCTCCAAGTTTTCTGTGCGTTTCTTGAAGTACCAGAAGGTGCCTCTTTGGAATAAAGGTTATTCTGAGCGTTAGGTTTGAGAAACTGCAGATGCAGTTGACCCCTTTGTGAGGGGCATCTTCATTTGTAAGTGTCTCTTACCTGGGTCTGGAAGAGGAGGGTGATTCTAAATCACAAGAAACTTTTATCAATGGAGAAGGCTGTACACTGAAATCTGCAAAACCACCCAGCCATTCGCTTTTCCTTGCTTCTGATAGCAGGCTTCCCCCTGCTCAACGTCATTCTTTCATCTTGTCTTGAAGATGATCCTTACTGGGGTGACTCTGACTGCCTTGTGGGGTTTACTGAGTTTTCTGGGCATACCCGATGTGCACCATGCTAATAAACTTGTATTTGTTTTTCTCTTTTCTCTTTTAGTATAGGGAGTCTCAGCCAAGAACTCAGAAGGTCAGAGAAAATTATGTCATGCACACATATGTATACTTACATACACACAGGCATGCACACACAAATGAATGTTTTGCAAAAATAGGATCACATTATACCCGTTATCTCAATAATGTATCTTGGATATATTTGATGTCAATAAATGTAACTACATTGTCATACGTATGACCTACATGATATGTCCTGGAAAGGAAGAACTGATTATCTGCAAAGTTGTTATCAATAACCTTATAAGTACCTTTTTTCTTTCTTCGTTCCCGCTGTTAAAAAACAATCGTTAGTGGAGTAAATTGGGATGTAAATGGCTTTATTGAGCCATTCATGAATCAAGCAGCGTCCCAACTGACAACTAGAAGGGCACTCGGTTGCACAAAATGTGGGGTGTTTATAGGAGGAAGAGTGGGGTGAGGAAGCCATCAGCAAAAGGAAGGGTCATTTTTAGCCCAGGACAGCATATTTTGTGGGGAAAGGGAACAAGGGAACAGCAAGAGTTTTTGTCATGCAAATTACTGATGGAGAGGGCTTGTTTGACAGACTCCCTCCTCTTCCGTTGACCAGAAAATTCCAGACTAGAATGGTTGATTATGTTTCTGGGAGAGCTGGAAATGGCAATTAACTCAGGTATTAAATCTAGGTTTGGTATCATGGGATTTGGCATAACTGACACTATTTTGGGCCTGTGGTTTTCTCTTTAACATTGCATTCATTGTCTTAGGACAAATTCCTATAAATGGTATCCTTGGATCAAAGGCAAATCTCACAGTTTGATAAAAATTTCCAAACCGTCATTCAGGATCTTCCCCTGAGGTTCCTGGCCTCGTGGAGGGGTTTGGTGGCGCGTGTGCCTGCGTCTGCAGATTCCCTCAGACCACCTGTGCATTTGGCTGGGGAGGAGCCCGTACCTTTCGCCAGTGTCTCAAAGAGGCCATGACACAGAAGAGGTATTCTTTACTGAGTATTACTGTGTGCCAGGCACAGAGCTACGACATCAAGCCTATTATCCCCATTTTACAGATAATGAAACAGACACAGTCTCCCTACTCTCCCTTCCGTCCTGCAGATCATGGGCGTGTCACTGCTTGGCTTCCCTTGTCCCCGAGATAACATGTGAAGTCTTTGGCCTCCACACAGCCCCAAACACATTTCCACCCCCATCTCTCTTTATCAGGGTTCAAAATTTTTACTCCTGTCCAACTGACACGCATACTCTCTGCAGGCCAGCTCTGTGCTTTCGCCCTTTGCCTCCTCCGTCCTCTCCACGTGCCTTTCACTCCAAGGTTCCAGTCCTGGGCGATCGACCTCTGAACCAGAGCGCCAGTAGCACCACCATCTGGGCTGACATTAATTTTGGAATAAATCCTTAATCTTGTTTTGAAAAGTCTTCTCTGATGTTTCGGTTACTTGTTTCTATGCTATTTCTTTTCCAGGGTGTTTATGTCTGTCTGCCAGACCACCAAGTGCCTTCCATCAGGCTGGCGCCTTGTTTTGTACTGTTGGTTTTTCTCGTGATACAGTTCACGGCACTGACAGATGTTTTAATAATTATATATATATACATGTTGTTTTTTTTTTTTTTTTGAGGGAGGAAGTTATTTGTGGCCTGCCTACCACTTACTACTTAAAATTCATGTCTCTGTGCTGTCTGCATTTCAAGATTAGCTCACACTTGCTGTAGGGGACGACTTATTTAAATGCAAAATGTCACATGATAGTACTGTCAACACTAGAAGGGAAATCAACCAGCTGGCAGATAGGGTTACATGTGACGGTGGAAAACTGTGCATATATCTGAATGAAATTCCAGTCTCCGCAGAGATTATCTTAGGTTTTAACATGAGATGTCCAAATTTAAACCAAATATCGTTATTCTTTCCATTTGACCAGCCGTTCATCAAACCTGCTAAAAAAAGAGAATTCAAATGACGAAATGTTTTCTTTTGCTAGAGGGTCATCGGCCTTGAAGAAACACAGGAAATGAACATACGCAGTATAAAGCAATCTTTTTAAAATTTGTCAACGACAGTTGACATACAGTCTTGTCAGTTTCAGGTGTGCAGCGCAGTGAGCAATCTTTTGTTCTGAAGCAGGAAAAACTAGAACCACGGCTACTTGTGCGTCCCGGACGCCTAAAATGAAGGTTCCCGTCAGCCTTATTCATGGCGGTGTTAACTGTCTTCCCCCCGAGCATCCCAGGGGCCTAGAATTCAGCAAGCGCTGGGGGCTGGAGGCGGCGCAGAGCGGCGGCCCCGGGACCCCGCAGCCGGCGGCACTCGGATGTGCGGCAGGCAGGCCACACGGGTCGTCGGGGCCGTGACAAGGCGGCAACGAGCGTGCTGGGCGTCACGCGCGACGCGGCGACACCCCCGAGACCACCGCACTGCCTTCCCGGGCCCCGGGCCCCGCCTGCAGCGCGACCCCGCCTCCGCAGGGTCGGGGTCACTCGCCACGCGGACCACACCTCCGCGTGCTCGGCACCCGCGGGGACACGGGGGGCGGGGGGACGCGCACGTGGCGCTAACCGACAGCCCGGCGCAGGCCGCACACGGCGCGGCCGCCCCCCGCGCTCCCCGGAAACGCCTCCAGACCCCCGGGGGCGGGGCCTCGGCCGGAACCAGCGCCCCGCGGGCGCCGCGGGCCGCCCGAACCTTCGGGAAAGTGGGGGCGGCCGGGGCGCATGCGCGGCGTCAGGCCGGGCGGAAGTGGACGCGCCGCGCCGCCGCCGCGTGACGCACTTCCTGTTTGTTGTTGGAGAAAGGAGAAAGGAAAGCGCGAGGAGCTGCCGCCGCCGTCACCAGCGCCGCCGCGCAGGAGCCGAGGAGACCGGGCCATCCCCCCGCCGCGCCTCCCCGTCGCCGGTCCCGCGTCCTCGGTGAGCGTCGCTTCGGCGGCGGCGTGTGGGGACCGGGTCGGGGGCCGGGCCCGGCGCCTGGCGCGGGCCGGCTGCGGGGCGGGCGCCGTGGGCAGGGGCGCGTCTCCCGGCCGCCCCCTCCCCAGCGGCCCGCGCCGGCGGTTGGGGTGCGGCCCGTGCCGGGGGTCCGTCCGTCCGCCGGGCTCCTGCCCCTGTCCCGGCGGCGCGGGCCGAGGTGCTGCGCGTCCCCCGCTCCCGGCGGCCGGGGCCCTGCGGCCTGCGGGGCCGGCTCGTCTGCCTCTGAGGCCGCGTAGACCACCTGAGACCGGAGCGAGGTGGGCGTGCGTCGCGGCGCCGCCGCGTGCGGAGACCGGGAGGCGGGCGAGGGGACGCTTCCAGAAGTCTCCGCCGCCCTTTTAGAAGTTCGTTGGTGCGCAGGCGGCTTGACTTTCAGCTTAACCTAAAAAGCCAGCTCGCCTCGGCGGTTTGTCTACCTGCAGGTCACGTCGCTCGGCCCGAGCGTGGAAGAGGGCAAGAAGTGCCGCTTGCAACCCGTGTCGCCTCGGAAGAGGTTTTCGCGGGTAGCGTGGGGTGCGGGTCAGATCTGGGAACTTCGCCGTGAGCTGTCCCACGTAAACTGCCGAGAGGAAGGATCACAGCGGCGCCAGGGGGGTGACCGCGGGCCCGCGTCCGCGGCACCTTCAGAGGGAGCGGCCAACGGCGCTCCTTGCATTTTTTCAACGTTTTTCTTTCCATTGGGGATTCGTAGTAAGATTTTATGGCAAGAACCTTTTAAGGCCAGTCATTGATTGGGTAGAAAAGTTAGGCCTAAATCACCAAAAGAGGGAAAAGTAAACCCTTACCATTTGAACTTGGTCGTTTACTGCTTGTTTTTGAGGTTTAATCACATGCTTTCTAATAGTTGGGAAGCTCGGGGATGTTTCAGAGGCGTCTGAAGGGAACCGTGGACTTCGTCCTTCCCCCAGGCCCCCGCACCCTGGTTCCCTGGGAAGTTACTGCACGCCCCAGCGGGGTTAGGACTTGTTTGTGTGGTCTGCGATCGAAAGCTGAGGCTCTCGGTTAGCACCGATGAGCTGTGGGACTTTCTGGATTATTCAGAATGTGAATTTGGGGACTAAATTGGCACGGTGTGGTTTGTAGGTGTGGGTGACTTGACAGGAAGTAGGAGGAGAACAAATGGGGTTGAGAAGTTGCTTTTTAAAATGTGTGTAACTAGGCTTCGTGTGGTGCTGTAGATGAGAAAGTTGGGAATCTAAATAAGAGCGTTTAAAGAACATGAGGTGAGTTCAGCATTCTCTCTAAAATGTCGGTATTTCACAGTTGTTTTCTTTTGGATTTGACAGTGGTAGGCATTTGGGAGGCATTTCTGGCATGGGACAGGAACTTCTCCGGAGAGTTGGGTGGCGAGTACAGTCAGAGTAATAAATACTCCGAAGACTACAGTCTGGATAGGGAGTTAAAGTCTGATACCTACAACTAGGTGGCCCCCAATAGCTTTCCCCTTGAAGCATGCCTATTGTTTTTAAGTGGTAGAACAAAGAACACCTTTGTGGTAAGTCTTAGACAGTTTCAGACAAATACAAATGTATTCGTCAACACCACTGACAGTTTTTCTCCTGGCAATTAAAACACCAGGTTTGGGATAGGATGGTCTATGTATTTATCACAATTTTAGAGGGCACTTTAAAGTTTGGCACGTTATTTTCGGGACTACAGAATGATTCTGACCATGGCATCTCAGTGCGTGGTGCCGGATCCCGCCCACTGGGGAGCAGGGAGTGTGCCTGCTTGTTGAGGTCAGCTGCCCTGCTGGTCAAGGCTCAAGGCTGGTGGTGGCACATCACTTCCGGCGTCTGTTGGTAAGGAGCAGATGAGTAGAACTAGCCTCGTGTTTGCAACAAATTTATACTTTAACACGGTTTTTAAAAACTTTGTCTTTTCACTTTGGAAATGATTCTAGAATTCAGGATGGGGTGTTAAAAGTCTGGTTAGGTTTACATTTGTCCAGGACACCACCTCGTGGTGAAAGGCGGTAACTGCGGACTTAGTAGTGAGTCGGGGTGAGGTTGGTGGTCTGGTCCAACAATCCCTGTAGTTTTTCTCGGATGACTAGAACTTGAGAGAACTTCAAACTCGAAAAAGTAAATGAGAAGAAAAGTGAAGTTGATGAAGATAAGAATAGGACTAGAAATGATGATGCGGGAATGGGAAGAATTTTAAAACCTAATTGTAAAAATGAGTCACTGCATAAGTCAGGTAGTAAAAATTTGATGATTTATTTTGATTATAAGATGTTTTTCCAGACTTCATATTTCTGGGGAGACTTAAAAATCATAGTTGACCCCTTTTGTTTTACTATCCCACCTAAGAAAAGTAAATTTAAAAAGTTTTTAAGATGGGGAAAATTAATATTTGAAAACAAAAGTAGTTAAATTTCTGAGATTTGCAGTATATATCGAAGCAGAGGAGGTTCTGTCTTCTCTGTATCCTTAATACCTTATTTTAAAAGCTATATTTTAGGCATAGGTTGGTTTTCTCTTAATTTTTACTTTAAAGTTCGTAAGAAATTTTTGCTAATCGACGTGGAAAGCAGCGGCAGCCATTGCTTATGGCTGCGAGGCATGGGCCTGTCTGTACAAAGACTGTGGGTGTCTTAGGGTTCCTCCTTTCTTTTTTTGCTCCCCCTACCCTGCCCCCCGGCAACCACCAGTTCTGTATCTACAGGTCTGTTTCTGTTTTGCTTTTTCGATTTTATATGTAAGTGAAGTCATGTGGTATCTGACTTTTTTCACTTAGGGTAAAACCTTCTAGGTCTGTCAGGCAAATGGCAAGATTTTGTTTATTACTGCTGAGTAATGGTCCGTTGAGTGTGGGTACCACATCTTCATTCGCCCATCGAGGGACACCTAGACTGCTTCCGTATCTTGGGCTCTTGCGTTCTGGGGTTCTTTACGCTCAGTTGCAAGTCTCAATTGTCTGGAAGGGTGGTTTCTTTAGGCAGCATGTGATTTTCTGCCCTTTAAAATTCTCACCTGACCTTTACCACTGGAGGCATCTGGTTTGCTTGTGTTTGTGTGTGCTTGGCAACCCTGTGCATTCCTCCAGGGTAGGCCTTGGATCCTCTTGTGTTCTCGCGTGCCTGTAGCATTGTCCGTGACTCAGAGTGCTCAGAAAATACTGGGGGAGTTGGATCCTTCTTCCCGAATTGCCTGTATCCTGATAAACCTTCTGCGCTTGATAAATCCAGAGCTTAGGAAAGTTGGGGAAAGAAGTGTAGTTACGTGACATGCAACGTCAGTTCACAGAAACCAGAGTCTGAGCACTTGCCAGCGTGTCCTGCTTGAGCAGAGGAAGTCCAGCAGGCGCTGTCTGATAGGTGACACTGTCCCGGTGAGTCAGAGGTAGACACGTTCCTTGTGTGTTTCAGGGATACTTCAGGGTGTTGGGTAAGAACAAAACCTGTGCGTGGGTGACGTGACAAGGTGTGATAGCTAGTTCACGTCTGGGTCCGTTTCTCCCCTACCTATGTGTTTGTCCTGGGAATTCGTCAGATAACAAAAGGACGTGTGGGGAACTTCTCCAGATTGGTCATTTCTTATTGAACTTTTGCCGGCTTCTATTCCATTAAGCAAACAATATTGATGCCACAATGTGAATTAAACACAAAAAAATTTTACTTACAATTGCCATTTTTCTAGGTTAATAGAAGTAGTATGTAGATCTGCTGTCGTTTTAAGCTGAAGACGGGGACTGTCTCGAGTGGGCCTGCCACTTCTGGAACGACGTTGCTTGAAACAGTGCCCAGCGAGTGACAGTCTCTGAGTGGGTGGTTGTGCGGGGCCGGGGGAAGGACCCTCCTGCCTTGGCCCCGCTGTCAGCGGGCCCGGGGTCCCAGCCAGGGGGTCGCGTTCTGCAAACGGAGTGAGGTTCCGTGGGTTCTGGGTGGCAGGATCCTAGAGAATGGCCTCGTGGGTGGAAAGGTGGTCACTTGGGTCCAGTAGCACCTTGTTTGGCCAGGATGTGGGACAGTAGCAGGAGGCCCCCGAGTCCGGGGGTGTGTGAGCGCACACGCAGGCCGGAGGAGCTCAGGGCACCCTGAAGGCCCTCCTGGGACGTCCGTCACAGTCGTGTTGGGCACAGGTGCCGCGTTCCCCAAGTCCGTGGAGAGCACGGGCCTGCGGATGGCTCCGCGAGTCCCTCAAAACCGTTGAAATCAGAGTTCTTTAGCTTAAAGGTGGCAGCTGGCGCGTGGCTGTTGGAGCTCAGTTGTGGGCCCCTCACGGGGCAGAAACTCTGTACACAGGCCCAGGTCCCATGGGTGCGTGGGGGGGATCCTAAGAGGGGGTTCTGGTCCCGCCTTCTCCACAAGACCAACCCGCAGGCCAGCCGTCTCTGTGCCCTGCCCCGTAGAGTGGGGTCGTTTCCGTCTGCAGCTTTCCCTGGTTTGGGGGGAGTTAGACTGCCAGGGGTCCCGGGACGTTTTGTCGCATTGAGTTTAGGCCCTTGTTCTCAAGCAGGAGTGTAGCTACGGCTTCAGCGCCGGCCTGGTTCCCCGCAGCCAGCGGGAAGCCCGCATTCACCTGCAGGGGCTGCATTAGGGGCCCCTCCTTGTCCATGTCCTTGTCCGCGTGGGAGCCGCCAGGTCTCAGGCCTGAGGTGAGCTTTCGGTGGTGACGTGAGCTCGCTCGGCAACCTGTAGAGGGTCTTTCTGGGAAGGGGTTGGGACAGGCACTTCTGTTGGGGGGCCTGCGCTTTTCTTCTTTGGATAATAAAAGGAAGATCTCAGCGACTTAACAAGTGCGACCTAGACCGTCTTGACCCAGAATCGTGCCTTTTCCGGGACTCCCAGGTGATAAAACCTGTAAACACAGATAACAAACGGTTTACCTCACCTGGGAGGAGTCTCAGGAGACTGCTGGGAGGTGGGGACCTCGTGTTTAAGGCATTGGCGCAGTGGCACTCGGCGGTGGCAGCGAGGACGCCGTGTGCTCAGGCTCTGGTCGTTTTCCACACTTGTGGGGTCTGCTGGGGAAAGTGGGGGTCTTGGATGGCCAGGGTGGGGCCCTTGGGAGTTGGGGACTTCCTAGTGGGAGGGCAGGAGAGGACCGCCTCCCCCTTTGGGTTGCTGGCATCGTAAGGGACTGTGTGTGCCCGCGCGAGCCGCAGCCGGGGACCCTCGACCCGTTTCTGCTTGGCGGTGCTGCTGACGTGGGACTTCGAGGACCACGGGCCGGTTCCTGGGGGAGACTCGGGCGGCGCAGGCACCTAGCGCTTGCCGGGTGTGCAGCAGCGCGTTGGCGTTTGGCCGATCTGGCGGAGAGGGCGGCACCGCCTCCATGCTGTCCCGAGTCAGAGTCGCCCGTCAGGCGGTGCAGACCGCGGTTTTTGGTAGCACCCTAATGAAACTCTCCTTTTTAAAAAAAAAAAAAAAATTTAGTCCGTTTCAATACTTAAAGTCCTTGTAGAAAAAGTAGCTAATGTTTGTAAGTTGTGATTTTTATGGATATTCCAACGTGTCAGGTAACGAATTAGTATTTTAAATTGTTAAAAGTAAAGGTGATATGCGTGTGACATAAGAATCGGGCCCGAAATTAATGAGACACGGAACTGTGGGGAACCGTTGAAGGGCTGAGGCGGCAGACTCGGGGAGCCTCCGGTTGAGTAGTGTTTGCAGGGGTGGAGCTGATAGACGCTGAGGGTCTCAGCCGGGGCGGGGGGGCGGCTGGGCCGGAGGTGGAGGGAAGGGGGAGTCTCAGCGACGCGGGTTTCTGTCTTGGTGAGCGGGGTGCTGCGGGTGGAGCGAGCGTGCAAGGAAGAGCAAGCGCAGCCTGCGGCCCAGATGCCGCTCCGCTCCTGGGCTGGTGTGTGCGGCTCGGTGGCCCTCAGACCACGGACGCTTGCTTGGCTGTCACCGACGCGCTTGGGTTGGCATGGACCACGTGCGTTACTGTCCTCTGCTCGTCGCTCTGGTTCTCTGTCGCTGTTCTGTCCTCCGCATTTTTCTTCGTGTTTCTGTGGTTCTCACCCAACACGCTCTACGCCGTTGCTTCCCTCCTCTGTCCGCACGCGTCCTGCAGGCACAGCGCGGGGATGACTGCGGGCTGGGTCCAGACCGTGCAGTGCGGCGAGCGTTGCGGTGAAGCGAGGCATCTTTTCGCTCGTGCCGGGTCTTGCCTTCGGTTGTAGAAAACGTGACATCCGTGAAGTGCCGTAAAGCAGCAAAGCACAGCAAAATGAGCTGTGCCTGTGGTTCTTTTTTTTGACCTTTCGAAAGGTGGTCCTAGAGTTTGCCGTGGATGTTTACATCCACGGGACACTCACGTAGCGCTGGCTTCGCGGGTGCCGCGGGCGCCTTCTGGACCAGGCGCTGTCACGTCCCTCCCCGCCCTGTCGCCTCGTCACTCCTTCCCTTTCGGGAAGCACGGGACACACACAGGCGTGGGACGGAGTTCGCCCTTGCTGTTATCTGGGTGGACTGTGATCTGTTGGATCAGTCGGGAAGAAGGAAGGCAAGGTTTTACTTCACATCCACTTGTTTCTGTGGCGCCTGTTATCTCGATCTGAGTGTCCGAACGGTGCCATCTTCCTCGTCTCTGAAAAACTGGACGTTCCCTGCACCTGCACGACCGGGCTGCTGGCTGCAACTCCCCCCCGTTTCTGTTTGGCAGAGAAAGTTCACTTTTGAAGGATAATTTTGAGGGGTGCAGAATTGGAGGTTGACTGGGCTTCAGGCGCCGAGTGGGTGTGATTCTCGGCTTCGCCTCCCTGCGGCCGACAGGTTTTGCTCTGGCTTCCTTCCAGGTTTGTCTTTGGTTTTCGGAGCTCTGAGGTGCCTCAGTGTCTTCGGTGGTCCCCTGCGATGGCGTCGCCGAGCTTCCTGGCCGTGCGCTTTGGCGTGTGACGTGCGCCGGCGGCCGTTCAGGCTCCCTCCGGGCTGCAGAACGTGGCTCCTGTCCCTCCGTCTGCTCCGATGCGCCCACTGGGCGTGCGGCTGCTGCTCCGAAGCCGTCCCGCAGTTCTTCACGCCGTTTCGTTTTATTTTCCTCATGGGTTTTTCAGTTTCCAGAGTCCCTCTCGTCACCCAGACCCCTCAGCCTCGTCTGGTCTCCTAGTAAGCTCATGGGAGAGGTCGCGCGCTCCTCTGCCGTTCCAGTCGCTGGCGCGTCTTTCGATTCTTCCTCAGAGAGGCCGGGCCCTGCTGCCGTAGCCGTCTGTTCTGCCTGCGCGCTCTGTGCTTTCCCGGTAAAGCTCTGAGCGTGTCAGCCACGGTGGTAGAAGGGTCTTGGAGCCATCGCGCGCCGTCCCCGTGGCTGGCGGCGGGTCCTGTGGCAGGTGTGCTGCGTGCAGGGCCCGCCTGCCGAGGTCTTGGTGGCACCTGTGGCAGCTCTGTGGCAGCTCTGTCGCACACCGCCGCGGTGGCGAAGCCGCTTCCTGTGCCTTGTGGACTTCAGTGCGCCGAGGGCGAAGATGAGCCAGGGGCCCGGCCGCTCCCCTGGCCCAGGCAGGGCGCCCGTGAGAAGGGACGGTGCGGCGCGTGGCCTCCCGCATTGCTGCCCCCAGGGATGGCAGTTGAACGTGGGTGCGGGGTGAAGGCAAAGGCGCCGGAGTGGAGCGCTCACTCTCCTGTGGCTGTCGGTAGTGACAGATCCCAGGTGACAGACCCCAGGTGACAGCTGGGAAACTAGTTGTCGCTCATCCTCACAGGGTTACCTGATGCTTAACTGGGAAAAAGGGTGGTTGGCCAATTCTAGGGGTAAAGGCCATTTAAAAGGTTTTATTGCCAGAGGTGGCGTCTTCTGTAAATGGGTGTGCTTGATGCTTATCTGTGACTAAGGAAACAGCCTGTGTGTAGAGTAATGACAGCGTCTGCCTGCACAGCTTCAGGTTAAGCATCAGTTTACTTAAAATGGTTTTGGAACTTGGTCGTTGGACATTCAGTGTATAAATAAGTCGGTTTTTATAAACACGCTGTTAATATTTAGAAATCTTGAGTTCTATAAGGAAATTACTCATGCAAACGTGTAAGTGGCCGTTTATTTTGTATGAGGCTTTGGGGCTAGTCATAAATAAGTTGAATGCATTTAACTTTTGGTGAATTTTGTCGCGTTTTAACTTGTCTCATCTCTGATCACTCGGAGGCAGCGGGAAAGGAGCCCGAGGCCGCGCTGTGTGGTGCGGGTGCGGGTCCCCAACTTGCCCAGGGACGTGTCCGGGGCCCGCAGTGCCTCGCTGGGGCCTCGGCTTCTAGACGGCAGTTCCTGGACCAGGGGCTGTTTGCATCCTCGCGGTCACACTGAAATCCGTTTCTCTTTCGGGCTCGTGCTGAGATGTGGGGAACGCCCTGTGGCCTGGAGCACCTGAGTCCTGGGTCCGCCGCGGAGCCGCATGGCACCCGACGGGGGCACAGCCAGGCTCCGGCAGCCTTGCACGACCCGCGGTCTGGGTTCCATCCCTCCGAGCCATGTCGTCCGCCGGGGTTGCGATACAGGGGCACGCCTGCCGCGCCTGGCGGGGGTCAGCGACTCGCCCAGATTTTTTCTTTCCCTGTCGTGGTCTAAGGAGCCTGAACCGTTGATGGAACTAACTAGTAGGTCACTTAAAAACATGCTGTCGTGTGGATTAAAAAGTTTTTAAAATTACATTTTCACTGGGAACGGAAGAACGCGGATCTTTCCCGTGAGCTGTGTGGTTGTGCACGCAGCCTGTGGGTGAAATGCCGTGCCCAGGACACTGAGCCCCCTTGCACCCCGCCACGTGTCCTGCCCGTCGCTGCCTGACCCGACACGCCCGCGTTCAGCCCGTCTCCAGGCCGGGCGGGCAGTCACGGACGCCGCCTGGCAGCTGGCTCGGAGTGCGGCCAGGCGGCGAGGGGTCGGGACGTGGGGCCGGTGTCCTAGAGGGGACGTGGTGAAGGCGGCCCCGCGGACGAGCAGGCTCGCTGTTTCCTCCTCCGCCTCGGCCCCTGGGCTGTCGCTGTTTACTGTCCCTCTTGGTCCCCGGTGCTTGCCTGGGTCGTGTGCTCAGGCCTGCCTGCCACGCCACCGGCTCTCATTCTGTCTGATCTGCCTTTAAGGGCCAGTGGCCATGTCAATAACCACTCGATCGCAGGGCACGTCGTCCCACCTGCACCCCGGCGTGGCTCCCAGTTTCTTTTGTGAACACTCGGCCACCTGTTCCTGCTCAGGTTGGGATTTCCGATTCCTGGGGTGTTCTGCCTCTTCCTTCTCCTGATGCTCAGCTCGTGCGTGGACTCTGGTTGTCAGCTCTCCTGCAGGGGTGGTGTTTGCCCTGGAATCTTTGGGACCCGGGCGTGGGGACTGTTACTAACCCGTCCGGCACACGTAGTTGACTGCAGCACCCTGGGACGAGACTCGATGGCTCTGGAGAGGGCTGCAGGTTGTGCCGGTGAGGAGGCCCCGCCGTGTGTGTCTGAGGCCCGGCTCCACGTGCTCAGGGCGCCTCTTTTTCTCTCGTTCGCAGTTCATTGGAAAGGGTTTGTCGTGTCCCCCATCCAGGAGGCAGGCTCTCCCTCCCCGCCGCACGCGTCCCCACCCCGGGACGGGCTTCGTCTCTGGTCGCCAGCCGCGCTTGGCGTCGTTCTCCAGTCGTTTCTGGCACTGGAGCCTTTTCTTTCCTGGGAGCTCATCCGTCTCTCCAGACACGGAACACGTCCGGCATGTCGAGGGACCCCTCGTGTGGGGTCCTCGTGTGGGGTCTCCGCGGGGACCAGCCACCCGGGGCTGCTCCGCGGGCGGCGCTGGGTCGCAGACCGTGTGCGTTCTTGCTGACTCACTGTGGACCAGGTCTTTTTTTACTGCGGGCCGCTCCCCAGCGCCAGAAAAGTAACGTAATCCGGCGGCGCTTGTCGTCTGAGAAGCAGAGTGGTTCCCGGGCGTGGACTGTCTCACCTGGACAGCGTTCAGCCTCAGCAGCGCGGCCTCAGGAGGGTTACGGTGTCAGGACTTTGCTTAGCATCTAAATATTTCTTTTGGAAATCTGATGCTGGGGCTTCTGGGAAGGCCACGGCAAGCCTCGCGTGGGTTTTGGGCAGAAAAGCCACTGCCGTGGGGAGGAGGCCTGGTTAATGGGAGTTGTTGGTTGTTGGGTACTGCAGTGCTGTAGCCAGTCAGGGAGTGACTTGGTGGGACTCCCTGTCCTGGAGACCTGGCCCGTGCATAGTTCCCATTTGGTGGCAGGAGCGAAGCCACAGGGCAGTTACACGTGGCCCCACGGTCGCGGCCAGCCTTTCTGTGTTGGGGGGCGGATGGCAGGTGCCTGTGGCTCCACACCGTCTTGCCCGGTGCCTGGCCCAAGGACGCAGGAGCAAAGCCTGTGCTGAAGCTCCCTAGACCCGGCCCCGCAGGAGGGGACGGTGCCACCAAGGGCCCGCCAGCCTCCACTGTGCCTCAGTCACGCGTTCGTTTTAGTTTGGGTCGTTACCGGGCTGTGTCAGAGCTTCCTTCCTTCGAGCCGAGGCCCCAGGCCGGGGGGGCTGCACCGAGGCCACGCGCCTTCTGTCCCCTGCTCCTCCGTCCCCGCGCCGCGAGCCCAGCCTGGCAGTGTCGTCGTTGACCACAGGTTTGTCGTTGCAGGACCCCAGCAGCCTGTCACACCATGGTGGATTACTATGAAGTTCTAGGCGTGCAGAGACATGCTTCAGCCGAGGACATTAAAAAGGCGTAAGTAACAGTGCGTTTGAGCCCTGGGTGCTGGTGGCTGGGTGGTGTGACCCTTTATGTCGTCTGGTGCAGCGGTATGGGTGTAGCATAAGTTTTCTTCTGAACGCCCAGCTTAACTTTTACTTAAGTCAGCTTTTGTTTTCTCGGACCTAGACCCAGGCCAGACCCGGCACTTGTCACGTGGGGCTGAGGTCACGTGGTTTTCTCTGTTACTTTGCCTTGGTCAGTGGGTTGTCTCTGCTGGAAGTCGGTCAGAACTGACGGAGGGTGTGAAATGACCCTGGAGAACCTGGGCGCTGGCGTCTGAGGTGGGGGTCACCTGGCTCTCGGAATGTGGCGCCATGACACCCTTGCTGGGGTTGCTCACATGCCCCGTGCGTGACCCCAGCCTGTAGCGTTAGACCCTTGTGCACGTTGAAGTTGTCCTACCTGCACCTTCGTGACCAGGGCCCCGTCCACGACAGGTATGAATCTCAGGTCACAGGTGGCTCTTGCGTTAGCGGGATCTCGCTGAGGCACCGGTGTTGACTTGGCACAGCTGGAAGACGAGCGAGTGAGCCTGGAGCCTCGGGACCTTGGGTCCGGTCTGTGCTGTCGGAACCGACTCTGGTTGATTCGTGATGAGTCCGCGCTGGTAGGCTTAGTAGGTCTGCAGATGGAGATTAAGGGTTTTGAACCAGACAGTTCGTTGTAACGTGGCTAGCTTACAGGTCAGCAGGTTTACTGTGTGTTGGGCACACCTGTGTCTGGTTACAGGACATCCTGTGTCACAGCTGGGCTGGGAAACTGAGGTGGCGGGCAGCCTGCTCGGGTGGGACCAGGAGGGCCAGGAAGTCCCTCTGAGCTGTCGCCAGTGGGCTGTGTCGCTTCTCACGCCCGGTCACAGTTCACACCCAGTGACATCTTCTCACACTGGGTCACAGTTCATACCCAGTGATAACTTCTCACGCCGGTCACAGCTCACACCCAGTGGTGGCTTGGCGCAGTTGGAAGGGTGCTGTTCCCGCACAGCCCTTGTCAGCTGGAGGCAAGACGCCCTGGGCTCCTTTGGAGGCAGTTGGGGGTGGGTTTGTTTCAGTTACTGGTGACAGCGTGGGTTGCTCAGTGTCTCCAGGGTGACTTCGAGTATGCATCTAGAAAACGCTTTCGCCTTTAAAAGGAACAAGATTTCCGCATCGTGGGTGCGGTCGAGTGAACGTTGACAGGCTAGATTTAGCCTCGGTTACTTCTAAGGAGCGGGCTGCAGCCGTGGGGGTGTGCGCCCGGGGCCAGTCCATGCCGCGGACGCCAGCTTCGCTCACGTGTGACGCCCGGGGGAGCTTTCGTTGGAGGACTGGGGGTGTGCGGCTGCCGTCCCGACCTCTGAGGAGGCCCAGTCCCGTGTTCGGGTCACAGGCCGCCGCGGTGGCGCTTGCCCTGGGTGCTGGAGCGCGTGTGAAGTGCGTGGGGCCTGGACACCTGCTCACCCACTGCGCGTGGACTCGGCCCGCGGCGGCCGTCGGGCGTGTGCGGGCGAGCCCGCAGTGCTCGGCCGTCCCTGCTGTGCCGCCGCCTTCTGTGGAGGACTCGCAGCCCTTACGAGGGGTCGGGTCTGCTGCTGCCCGTCGGCTCACTCTTACAGTGACGTAGGAATGACGTGCCGTTGGGCCGTCACAGATTCCAACTTTAATCAGATTTTAATCAGTTACTTAAGCCAAGGTTTTTGGTTAAAATGCTGAAGTTAGGTTGGACCCCAGCAGCCAAGCGTTAAAAGGCCCGTCAGGTTAATTCTGGTCGTAGATTTTGAGGGGCATGTTCCCTCCCGTTTCATGCCCCTGTACTAAATTATGCAGTTTATATTTAGCTAATTAGAAGAGAAACTTTTTGTATTTAAAAACACGTAATTATGCTAATTAGAATGTTGAACCCAGAGTGGGTGGTCCGGGTCACCCGACTGCTGGGCTGAAGTGGCCGCCTTCACCATGCTGCCCTGCGAGGCGGTGGGTGGGTGAGGACACGTGGGTCCGAGGCCCCCGGGCGTGAGCAGGGCGGCCTCCCGCACGCGCTCCGCTCGGCCTCGTCGCCCTGCACACTCGCTGCCGCGCCGGTCCTGGGGCTGGACGCTTCTCCATCTCGTGGCCGGCTCGTGTCGTGTGCTCTGGGCTTTAGCGCCCGTTTATTTCACTTTGGGGGAGGGGGGGTTTTATAGCTGAGACCACCCTTCCTCTGGTTTGCAGCTCTGAGGCCGTTTTCTTGTCTAATTATGTTTCAGAGCCCTTTGGACTTTATTGTGATCAGTACCCTTTTATTTTACGTTTTTCAAGGTACCGGAAGCTGGCACTGAAGTGGCATCCAGACAAAAACCCTGAGAACAAAGAGGAAGCAGAGAGAAAGTTCAAACAGGTCGCCGAGGCGTACGAGGTGCTGTCGGACGGTGAGCCGCGCGGGCGGGCGGGCCTGGGAGGCGAGGGCGCCTCTGACCGGGGAACGGTTTGGCTCCCGTGTCCCCGGCACACAGGTGCAGTTAGCCGTGTGTGCGGGGGGCTTCCTGGTTTCCAGCGACTTGCTAGGGTGGCCGCTTAAGATGGCGCTGACGCCCTGGGGTCCGTCCGGGTCACTGCCGGTGTGGAGGGCACCCTGGCGGCTGCCCTGTGGCTGCGCTCGTCCGTCACCCCGTGGAGCGTACGTGGCTACCACACCCCCCCTTTTTAAGAGACTCCCTGCTTTGAAATAAGGGACGGAGCGCACGCTGAGACTCAGGCTCACGGGTCCCGCGTGGGTGTGGAGCGCCGTCGGGCAGCGGGCCCCTTAGCCCGGCCTCGCGGGCCGTGCGGCGGTGAGCTCAGAGCAGCCCCACTCAGCAGGTGCTTGGAGGAGGAGACGCTTGTGGGGGGTTCTGGGATGGGAGACAGTGGGGCGGTTTGTAGGGAAACCGCCAGCACCCCTGCCAGGAAGCAGTGCCAACGACCCGGTGTGAGTCGGGGCGGAGGTTTTAGAGGCTGGAGGCTGACTCACCTCCCACAGGGAGCGGATGCTCGCTCCCCGTGTATCCACACGTGGTCAGGGTCATTCTCAGAGAACAGTTTTGATTTTGGAACAAACTCTATTGACCCATCACCCATGTCAGCAGTTCATCACGTGACCACACTTATAACTCCCATCTTCTGTTTCAGAGGTGGTCTAGACTCCTTATTTCACAAGTTAACTTTTGTAACTAATAAAAACACACAGACACCGATACCCACCATCTTATTAAAATGAGGTGTTTAAAGTCTTCACCCGCTGGGTCACGGGCCTGGACTGACCCCAGAGCCCAGGAGCCCCGTCCTGTTGTGTGCCACTTACCTGGCACCCCCAGACGTGTGGGTTTTGTAGGCCAGGAGCATGAGAGAAACTGAGTACTGAACCCAGACTTTAAGTTGGGCAGAAAGAGAACCTTTAAACCCCCCCGCTCCCACTTTATTTCGAGGGACTGTGGGGTTGTCTCGGTTTCTCAGGCAGCCTGCGGCCCCAGCTGGGGTGCGGGCGCTGCTCTTACGGGGCCCTGGCCACCAGCTGGCTGTGACTGTTCGCTTTTATTCCTCTTTCCCGTCATTTGACAGCGCAGCTGTGTAGGACATGAGATTTGGGTGGAACAGGTGATACTGTATCAAGAGAACCTACCTGTCCGAACAGGCTACGTTGTAACTTTTTTTCTAGAACCCAGCTAGTAAGAGGACAGAGGGCAGGAGCACCTCACGCAGCCTTGGTCAGGCTGTGTCCGGCAGGGGCATTGAGCCGGCGAGGTCTGTGTTGGCTGTTCACGGCGGGTAGAACACGCACTTCGCACCTTCATGAGGGTGGGAAGTCCACTGTGAGGTCTGCTTGTGATGCGATTCTCGCGTGGCGCACTTAGGCTCTGGGGGCAGTCGGGTGGCATGAGTAATGTTCACAGTCACCTTTTAAGCTTCGTGGTACTTAGATGTTTTTCTGAACTGTTCTTGAGGAGAGATGTGTTTAGATTGTTCCTCTTCTGCTTTTTCGTTTGAGGCCTGACTCCTTAAAACTGGGAATAACTGTCGGGCTCCTGTTTACAGCTCTGGAGATACGTCATTGAGTATTGAGGGGACAGGAACTTGGTCTTTATTGACTTTTCTTTTAAAATTTATAGCTAAAAAACGGGACATCTATGACAAGTACGGCAAAGAAGGATTAAACGGTGGAGGTGGAGGTACGTGAACGTTGATTTTCTCTCTGCCTGGTAGCTATGGGGAGGCAGTCTGGCGACAGAGGCCTTGATGGGGGTTGAGTTGCGTGGCTGTCTTGGACAGAGTCGTGTTTCTGTAAGTACAGATGCAGCCTTGAAAATGGGCTGAATTGGGGAGTGGGAGGAGAGATAGCATTTAAAAGGCCTATTCAAAATCTTTTGATAGACTAGAAACTTTGTAGATGTAAAATAATTTTCAGTCTTTTAGTAACGTATTGGGAGTGTGCACACCCAGATCAGTACTTGACCTCATGTCCAAATATCCTTAAGGTTTAAAAACCAGATTCTGCTGCACACCTACAGTAACTGGTGGTGCGGCCTAGCTGTGTGTGTGGTGGTGGCTGCTGTCGCCGGCCGCTGTCCTGTCAGCGTCACAGTTGGCACCGGGGGGTGGCGCTCCACCACAGCCACAGCCGGCCGTGTGAGTGGACGTGGACAGGCTTGGCTTACAGGAAGGTGCATAACGGAAAACGCAGGTGGGTGTAATGTTAGGGGCGGCCACAAGTTCAGAGGCGCTGAGAGTGTGACGGCTGCTGAGACGCGCTGGACGCCACGGTCCAGGCACGCGTGGTGCCACGTCGCTCAGAGCAGGGCTTGTGTTTCGAACTTCAGAACCTCAGGTGCACGAAACGTTTGTTTGAGGTCACGATTTGTAGGATGTTCTCCAGATGATCGTTCCCTCCTAAACAATCCACGCGCTGAAAGCCGTGCTGTCCTTGTGCAGGTGGCAGTCACATCGACAATCCCTTCGAGTTTGGCTTCACGTTCCGGAACCCAGATGACGTCTTCAGGGACTTTTTCGGCGGAAGGGACCCGTTCTCATTCGACTTCTTCGGTAAGTTCGGTGTGTGGCCGTCACGTGCTTGGTGTCTCCGTGACTCGCAGGAAGACGGTGCTGCCGCCTGGTCCAGTCGCTGCGTGTCCTGTGAGTGTGTGTCCTGTGACTCGGTGTCAGAGCAGCGTGGGCGTTGTAGACCCGGCGTCCTCTCCGAGGACTCGTGAGAATGCCGCGTGTCACCGCGAGGTCCTTCGCTTTGCCACGCACAGCTTGTGCAAGGCGGCAGGCAGGCCGGTTCCCGTTCCGCAGCCGGGTCGGGGCGGCGCGCTCACGGCCCCGCACCCCACGGCAGGCACCGTGCTGAGCCGCTGGGTCCGGAAACCGGCCGCCTCTGACGCGCGCCGTGGTGGCGGGCGCTGGCCGCGGTGCTGATTGTTGGCTCAGGTCTGGAAAGCGTGGCGCTCACAGAGCCGGGTGGACAGCACCCGTGGTCCAGAGAGCGGTCATCTGGGGGACCGGGTGTCGCTGCTGTTCCGTCCCACAGCTGCAGCCCAGGTCCTCGGGCCTGGAGCTCGGGGGCCACACGTTCCTTGGCACAGCTGGGAGCACTCGCCGGTCGTCTGCAGCCGTGGGCCGTGCGGCTCGGGAGGTCGGGGTCCACTGTGCAGCCGCCAGCCTTCTGTCTTTGGCTCACACGGGGACACGTTTTGTGTGTACCCCACCATCATCTGGAGACACCGGCTCAGGAGACCGAACACCCCTCCATCCCCGCAGGAGGCGCCAGCAAGGAGCGGCTCTGTCTGCAGAGACCGCGGGGGACTGGGGGACCGCGCCCGCCTCGGGCTGCAGGCGGGCTCCCGGCCTTTGTGCCTGCCACAGGCTGGGCTCGGGCGTGCTGCCGTCCGTCAGGCCAGAGCGCCTCGTCCCCTGTGGCGTGGCCCAACTGCAGGAAGGTGGCTTCCAGGCAGAGGGCTCCTGCGCGTTCGTGCGAGGGAGCTCGTCACTGATGGCTGGAA
>CM053514.1:73439255-73474029 GCA_028627145.1 Eidolon dupreanum
ACCGGGACACCTTGACCGAAGGCAGAGTGAGTTGGGAGGAAGTGGAGCCCTGGGCGTGGCCGGCCGGACAGGGCCACCTGCCAGGACGGAAGGGCTGGGGGTCGCCGGGGGTCGCCGGGGAGGCGGGGTGCGTGCTGGGCTGCACCCTCCCGGCCCGCGCCGCGTGTCCCAGGATGTGCCAAGCGGGTGGCAGGGCTGGGCACAGTCATGGCAGGAGGCCGCGGCCACTGCAGGAGGTGCCCGAGGGTCCCCCGGGGCCGTGCCGACCGCCCCCACCGCCGTCTCCAGTGCCGCAGCGGGACCCGCAGCGTTTGGGTCGTGGAGGGGTTGGGAGTGCTGCAGAACCGCGGCAGCGCGCAGGACGGCGGCGGCCGGGTCTCCGCTGCGCCCAGGGCGGGCGGGGGCCGCGCGGTAGGGACCTGGGACTGCTCCGGGTGGGCGGTTTGGGCCCCACCCCACTTCCCCCGAACAAGAACCCCGACGGCCAGCAGCGCGGGATCCCTCCGCGCTCGGGCTATGAGATGGGCCGACCAGCAGCTGCAGTTGAAACGCGGGTGTCACCACGCAGTGGCCTCCCCTGGGAGCCACCCCCGGTCCAGGGTGGGGAGGTCCCACTGCAACACGCCTTGGGCCAGCACGGGTCACCAGGGCACAGGGCTCAGCTTCCAGCCCAGAACCGCTGCGTCCCGTTCCCCGCCCTGGTCACCACCTGCTGCCACCGGGACCTCACCCTCCCCCACGGGGCGAGGCTGCTGCCCACCGCCCCTGCCGTGTGGGCCCAGCCACACGGCTTTCCCTCGGGGCCCTGCGGCCCACACAGTGCCCGGCTCTAGGGTCAGGGGCTGCAGGCTCCTGGGACCCGCTCGCGGGATCCGAGTCGGCCTTCAGGCTGCCCTCCCCATGCGCCTGGTCCCCACAGAGAACACCCGCGCCCTCCCCAGGGAGCAGCCTCATGCCGAAGGGCGGGCCTGTGGGCGCCTGGGCGTCCAGCCCCCCGACCTGGGCGTGGGCAACCGCCAGCACCTGTGGGGGATGGCATGCGTGGTGCCTAAGTGCCCCCAAAACAGACCTGGACCCAGGTGACTCGTGGCTCAAATCTTCTCTTTCTTTCAATGTGTGAAAATTCAAAAATGGGCAGACGGATAACATAAGATGCCGCGTATCGCGTTTAATGAAGCTTCTGCCCCCAACGGTTCACCTGTCGACGGAACTGTGGCCTCTGCGTCTTTTGCATTCTCCTCCCGGTTCATGGTTCTTTCCCAGTGATTCTCCCTGGATTCAAAAGGCTGTCGACACCCAGAATTCCTGACACGGGCCCTGGGAGGCCCCGTGGCCCTGAGGAGGGGTGGGCGGAGTCTCCACCCCAAGCCCCGCGAGCGTGCGCCCGGCTGGCAGAGATTACGGCGTCACCGTCTGCGCCTCCGAGGACTTCTCGGGCGCTGGCTCTGGGGCCTTCGAGGGGCTGGGCTGGGGCTTCATCCCTTTTTGTTCCAATTTCATTAACCTCCTGTAAGAGGCAGGTGAAAGCAATTTATGCAAATCCTTTTTTCAACAGCCTACGACTTTTACCTTTTGATAATAGGCAGCCAGCCAGAGACCGCAGACAGGCGTTTTGAGGACCCAATTTAAAATTCGATCTTTCTTTTCCCCCTCTCCTTCTAAAGCTTTCCTGAGGATAAGGTAAAAGTGTAATCCCTTCGTTGGGTGCAAATGTTTTAAGACTTTGTGTTTCTGAAATCCATTTTGAATTAGCCGTGGACCCTGAAGCTGTTTTGTCTTCTGAACCAGAAGACACCATGTGATGTGAGATGTGTGATGTGTGATGTGTGATGTGTGACGCAGCCTCATGCAGCCCCCTTGCCGGCCTCCCCGGCCCGGGCTGGTGCACACCGTGAGAGCCGGCTGAGGCGGGGTGCCACGGCTTCAGGAGACCGTGCTTGTCCTTCCTCTGCAAGGAGCTGTCTGGGCTCCGTCCCCATCCCCACCACACCCACCATCAAGCACACCCAGGTGGCCTCAGACCAAGGGCGAGTCTGGTCCACGGGGCGTGAGGGGGGGGGGCCGGAGACCCCTGGGCAGCCCCCAGCCCACGTGGCTGAGCCGCCGTCGCGGGGACTCGGGAAGCAAGGGCTGGGCGGGCACTGTCGGCAGAGATGCCCCTCTAAGGGCGGGAGGGTCCCAGCTAGTGTGTCGCTGCATCTCCTGGACCTGATGTCCCTGACGGATGACGTCCGGGTCCCGTGCTTTGCCTCAGTGTCTCGTGGGATTTCAGCTACGTGCGGGAGGAGAGAGGCTACAGGGACTGTCAGAATCACCTTTGTGATTTCTTGGGGTACACTTAAGCAGCCCCCTGCAGGCAAGACGCCCATCAGGACACTGTGCAGGATGTGCGTGTGAGGGCGTCACACAAACGCCGCCATCCACACGCACCTCCTCCCACCAGTGGGGGCCCTTAGGAGCCCCGCACCCCACGCAGGCAGCTTGTATGGCCGCTCCCGCTCTGGGCAGCGTGCGCCCCACACGTGCCACCCCCAGGCTCACTCTTCTGCCCTCCCAGGGGCCAGACCCCGCCTCGTGTCCAGCGCCGGGTGGCCACCCTGGAAGGGGTGTCACTTCTCAGGTGACAGTCTCCATCTGAACCCTGCATGATGGCCAGGCTCTGGCAGAGAAAAACGAGCTGATGACCGTTTCCTGCCCTTAACGGGAACCTCACTGGGCCCTCCGCGGCGTGCTCCTAAGTCGTGGCCGCCACCCTCATCACTGTGATATCCTGGGTGAGGGCGCTACGCCTCTAGGGATTTACGGACCTCTACGCCCCATAGAGAGAAATGTCCGCCCAAGGCCCCCTCCGGCGAGTTTAGACTTGGTCGCCAAACCGCTGCAGGACACGCGGAGGCGGAGGGCTCGCCGTGGCAGCGCTTCCGTGGCACGCGGGGCGGGCCCCACGCGGGGACGGGGACGAGGACGGAGACCCCGGTCTTGGCCAAGAGCCCTGGCAGGGGTTTGTTCTGATTCCGTCCGCACGCCGTCTCCAGGGACGGCGGGCTGACTCCTGACGAAGGGGTGGAGACTGTGACCCTCCGTGCGGGTGACAAGAAGAGCCCGGAGCCCCAGCCGCTCTGGGCCGGACAGGGCAGGGTCCGGGCCCGGCAGGACGAGGCCGACGGTGACGCGACAGAAAGCGGGGGCGGCTTCGGGAGAGCCGGGGCGGAGCCGTGGTCGGCAAGCGATGCCTCGCGGGCAGGACGGGCTCTGGGCGGAGAAGGCCAAGGGCAGCCCGGCCCTCAGCCGCTGCTGTCCGCCCGCCCCTGGGTGCCCTCAGAGGAGACGAGGTTCGCCACCTCTCCGGTGACGTTTGCTGGAACGGGAAAGCCACGAGGGTCGGCCTTGCTCAGGGAACCGCAGGGGAGGGGAATCCCTTCCTGCCGCGTGCGCTCCCCGCCGGGCGGGGGCTCTGCCGCCTTCCTGCTCAGGGACAGCGGCGCCAGCCGCCTCCTGCCAAGCGCCGCCACCGGACGCCGGGCAGCGAGCACGAGCTCCGGGGCGTGTGCGACGCCGGCCGGCGCCGTGGCGGGAGCGGCCGGGTCCCAGCCCCCATCGCGGGCGGGACGGCTGGGCCCTGGCGCTGGGACCCCGGACACCGGCCCCTGGGTGCGGGAACGATCGTTGCTTCCGTTTGGGGTCAGACGCCCACTACGGGAGGCATGTGGTGGAGCTCGGGGGGCCAGACGCCGCCGGTTCAAAGCACCCTCAACACGTGGCGAGACCTCCGCAGCTTCCCGTCCGGGAACTGGGGGTGACCGCGTCCCTGCCTCCTGCGGCCGTGGTCAGCGGCACACCGTGCGCACCGGCTGGGTCAAGGGTCGCCGTCACGGCCGTCCAGCGTGGTTCCCGGGGGCGCCGAGACCCCTGGGCCTGGCGCAAGGCAGACCCCGCCTGCGCACCGCGTCCTGCCGCCCTGAGCCGCCCCCAGAGGCGCTCGCACGCGGGGCGCGGAGCCGGGGGGCGGGGCCGTGGGAGAGGCCAGAGTGAAGGAAGCGGGGTCACCCCCGCCCAGAGGCTCCCGGGCCAGGCCGGGCCCCTCACGAGCTCACGGACGCTGCCTGAGGGCGGCGCGGCCGCTGGTCTGGGGAGCCGTCTTCCTCTCGGCCTTGTTATTACTGGGTCGTGTCATCTCAAACGATCGATTCTGCGTTCGTCTGAAAACAACTTCCGTTGCTTCTGTGGAGAGGGAGGTGGAGCGGGCCGGGCAGAGGTGGAAGGAGGCAGAGAGGCCCAGCGTCGGCGTCCACGCTCTGGGCCCGGGCGGGCAGAGGGCAGACACTGCTGCGGACGAGCAGGTGCAGCTGGCCGGCCCCGGCGGGCTCGTGGGCAGGTGGCTTGTGGGCGGCGTGAGCCAGCAGGCCTTTGAGAGAGGCCTGCTCTACGCACGCCTGGCTGGCCCTCCCCCAGACGGCCAAATTCTGCTCCATGTCGTTCCTGGCTCCATGGCGACCCTTGCTGCCTACCCATTCTCCCAAAACAGCAGCGGAGCCTCAGCCTCAGCCCCAGCATCCGCGGCCGGGGCCCCAGCTCAGGGTCTCCGACGAGGCTGCCATGGAGCTGCTGTCTCAAGGCTCTGCTCCAAGCCATCAGGTTGGGACATGCCGGCCACTGGCCAAGGTATCAGTTCCTGTCACCTGCTCTCTCCGAGAGCAGCTCCCACGATGCCACCAGCCCCGCTCAGGGCAAGGCGGACTCGTGCCCCCAGCCCGGAAGGGTCCTCCCCTCACTTTGCCTCGTCCCGCCCCTTAGAGCCAGGTCCAGCCCCGTGCGGGCTGCCGCCATCCAGCCCGGCCGACGGCCAGTGCCTCTGGCCGGACTCCCGCGCGTTTTATCTCCCCATTCCCCAAACCCTCTGCGATGCAGTTAGAGGTTCCTTTTTCGATGTTAGTTTTGGGCTTTCCACAGAGTTCTATCACCGGTCCTCTCCGAGACCAGTTCTGTTCCAACGCAGCCACAGCGGAAACAGCTGTGGTCGGGGGCAGAGGCGGGGGCCGACTCCGTCACACCGGACGCGGCCAGCTAGCCGGCCGACAGGGCAGGGGCACGGGGGGTGGGGACAGGAGGGGATGGCAGGTATTTCCGGAACAGCACGACTGTACGTTTCTGGTCGTACACATTGCCGTCGTCGTCCAACAAAAGTCAGTTTTAAACCCACAGACGTGGAGAACTGGTGAAATGCACAGAAGCCAGTTAACTTTTCAAAGACAATTGTTCCTATTGAATCATGATTCAAATATGATCGCCGTTGCCATGGGGGAGCCGGGGCGGGGGGGGGGGCAGGCACCGGCCTCACTGAGCAGTTGCCCCTGGAGCTCCCACAGGAGTCCCCGTAGGCTGCGTGTGCACGCACATCTGTGTGTGTGTGCATGTGCACATGTGTGTGCGTGTGAGTGTGTGTGCACATGTGTGCATATGTGTGTATGTGTGTGTGCATGCGTGTGTGCATGCATGCATGTTGTGTGCGTGCATGTGTGTTGTGTGTGTGCACATGTGCGTGTCCATCGAGGTCCTCGCTCCGATCACCAGGGAATGTGTTCTTTACCCCAGACGGTTTTCTCATCCGCGAGGGGGGGCCTGGCCACGTGCAGACCACGTGGGGTGTCTGTGAGCCCGTGAACAGGACGCATCCCTGCGTCCATGCTTAGCCAGGGAGCTATTTCTCCATGTGTGCAAAAGCATGTGTGTAAAAGCATGTGTGTGTGTGTGAGTGCATGCACACGCGATGTGCGACACGGCACGTCCACATCTGCGTGCCTGTGCGTGAGACGTCTGTACACGCGTGGGTGACAGGGCTGCGTGCCGTGTGGGAGGCCGTGTGGGCACATGTGTGAGGTCAGCACACGGTCGCCGATGCTGTGTGTCTGTGAGAGGCGTGTGTAAGAGGAAGGCCAGGGCGTCAGTGCTGGCCGCCAGACCCGGGAGAGCCCTGAGCCCGGCCCGGCGGGCCCAGCGAGGCACAGAGGGGCCCCCATGGCCGGTGCTCGCTCCTGGCCTGGGCAGTGGGGTCCGGGAGGCCGGAGGAAAGGGAGCTGCCTCCCGGGGGTCTCAGGAGGAGGGGTGGGAGGTGGGCGGGCGGCAGGGGGTTGAGGTGCGGTCCTGGGGGGTGAGGCCAGTGTGTGGAGGTGGGGACAGCAGGACGGCTCCGGGAGCCCCACAGTCAGCACCGTGGGACCAGAACACGGTCAGACCACAGGTGGCCTGAAAGAACAGGACCAGGGTAGGAGGGCCTCGAGCCCCTCCCCAGAGATGGAGAGTCAGGACAGAGTGGGCGTCGTCATGGGAACCGAGAACCCAATGCGGGGAAGCAGCGGATTCTGCTCTGAGCACCTGGGACCAGGAGGCCCTCATTCCCCGGCCCCGTCTCCTAGGGACCCACCTGCCCCCTCTGCCAGGCCTCAGGGCCACAGCCCGGGCTCCAGCCTTGTCCCAGGCCTCCCACAGAGGGCTCTTAGTGGTAGGAGGCCGTCTCCCTTAAAAGGTTTGTTTTGTTTTAAAAAATAGGAGCCATTTGGAGATAAGGATGGCAAGTAGAGGGTGATCGAGTTAGGTAATAGAGTTTAAGGAGAATTGGAAGGAAATTCATTGGAAAGTAGGCTTAGATTTCCAGTTTTCTTTGCACATATCACCAGATAATTCTAAATGGGGATTTTAGAGAAAAGCTGAAGAAAATATGTATCTTCCTAAAGTGTCTGAATTGAAAGATAGCAGGATGCATGTATCAGGTGGGTTCATACGAATTTTAAAGCTCTCACAGCGCATTACGGCACCCTTTTTGAGATTATATGCTAATTTTGTGCCATACTCGCTAAAACGCCAACACACATCACACTCCCTAGACAGAGATTTGACTGTTTTTCACCCGGTTGCTATTTGGCAGCTCTGGGTGAATTCCTACAGGATTCTGAAGGACTGTGACGGCGTCCTTCGGGGTGACAGCTAACCCCGGACCTCGGGGATGGCTCCGTGTCGAGTCGGCATGAAAAGCAACTAGCTGCTGCCAGGAGTTTGGTCCCCATTAGCTCTAAAAATGTGGACACGTATTTGCAGCATAAAATCAGAACATGTCACTCGGTGGTGATTCCTTTTACAGCTCCAGGTGCTAAGTCAGGCTCCGTCAGGCATGCTGCCCTGTCATTTAACCGCCTACACACATTAGAACACACGTCGGCATTTTTCTTAAGAGTGTATGTGAACAGCACGAAGCTGGGTTTTATAATTGTGAAGTAAACATCTACTCGAATTGTAGTTCTACTTTTAATTCCAAAGCAATTTAAGGAAAAATAACTGTTTCCAAACAATTATGATGGACCTGTAGTATGTAAGCGACAGAATATGTGAAGGAGCTTTTAAGTGAAAAATAGACATAACCTGGATATTCTTCACAGCACTATTTTGTTCCCTTTCATCTGAACATAATGGCATTATTCAGCCATTTTCAAAAAAGTTAGATTCTTGTTCACGTGGTAATGAGCCTTTCTTACAAACATCCACACCAAGAAATTTTAGCTCAATTTTGTAAAGAAAAATAAAATCTAGTCTTCAATGTACTGTACATCAACTTTTAAGTACGTACTTTTATGGCATCATTTTGTAAATAATAGGTTAGATCTTTACAGAGAGGTAGGGAGAAGGTGACATATCTAGGCTTCGGACCCCAGAGATCACAGACCAGGTTCGTCTGGAGAGGACCGTTCTGTTTGGCATTGTCTGTCCCTATGGACAGACTTTTTCCTTAATGGATGAGCTAATAATAGTAATAACAAGGCTTTGAGGCTTTTCTTGTCCTTATAGGAATTGTAATTTCCAAGTTTCAAAAAGAAAGTCTAGAAGTCTCTATGTATTTCTTAACTGAGACTTCAGGCACAAATTCCTGCTGAAATATAACTTCTGTTGTTAGGAAAATGATTCATGTGATTGTGTTTCATAAGAGAATTCCTGTTTTTGGATTTCAGAAATTCTAGATCAATCTGAATGTGAGCCAACATGAGAACGAGTAATAAAAGCTGAGTTATGTTGGTAATTTTTTAAAAATCTTCTCTATTTTGTTTCAAATAAAGGATTTACATTTTTCTGGACTTAAAGGAAAATATTTGAACCAATACTTTTACTATGTTTCAGTTCCTCTCAATTTTAAAGTGAGGGCAACAATTTTATAGCGGTATCTTAAAGTTACTAATAGAAGAAACACAGCCAGACTTTACCCTAAAGGACATCTCCAGGTTGCCCTGTGTGGTAAATTCTGCCAGTGTGCAGGGTGTGTGGCAAAGATGCTCCCAAATGCAGGTGCCCGGTGATGGCCAAGCACTGGTCATCAGTGTCCGAAGCTCTTCCCAACAGCGTCCTTGAAAATCCAGGTGTTTACCACAATGAGTAAATTTCAGGTTAGATCATTTCTATGGACCTGTGCAAGTGTCTTCTTTTTAAAATTATCTCGGCGCCAATTACCATGTTACTCTAGGAGGTTGGCCAGTTAAAACATCTTGCTTTTTAAAATTCACTCGGTGACATAAAATGTTAATTTCTCTAACATTATAGATGCGTGAAAATATGACATACACATACCTGTGATATTCAAAAGGATCTAACTTCAATTTTACAATTTAAAATCGTTTTAAATGGATTTACAAATCAAAAGTATTTTTTTAATCAAAAGTATTTTCAATACAATGTATGTGCCATTATTATAAATTATATTGTTTTGTTTTTAAAACAAAATTGGTTTAGATTTTCTGAAATCAAACAACTGTTTCTGTCATTTTCTATGACTATATCATTTAAAATTCCTGAAATAGGTATTGTTTTGCTTTCAAGTAATCATGCTTCCCATGACAGTCTTCTCTATTTTGTTTTTAAAATACCTTCTCTTTAATAATTTAGTACATTGGAAATTTATTCTAATCACTTAAATATGTGATCTATAGCAGTTTGGTGTTCCCTAAATTGAAAATGAGTTTCTTAACACATTAGGTTTTACACATAACAAATGTGAACTACACTTTTAAGGAAGTATTAGCAGGATCAACGAATCATTTTAAATAATTTGTATTATTTAGATATTTCCTAAGTCTTGGAGAATTTTACATACGCTACATTTTTTATTCATTAGCCAAACAATCCTGATCTCTCTATGACTGATATTCTAATTTATCACATGGAAATGGTCCCCATCAACCTGCCTTTGAAAAGGGTTTTGCATCATCTTTAAAAGTTTTCTCTGAAATGTCATTGAAATCATAAACTAAAATTTATTATCAAATGAAGCCTAAGCTCTCACGACGAAAAGGAAGACTCTAACATCATTCATTTTTCGAGATATTAGCTGAATCTAGTTTTACATTATTGCTAGGATGCTTTTCTAAAGTAATTTCAATAATTAAAAGATAACATTTTTCGTGCCCAGGAAATAAGAAAGGATTTCAAAATACAGAAAAATAGAATGGAAACCAGGTGGATGGGTTTATCAGTTTATGAAACAGTGGACTAAAAGGATCTGTTGCTAAAATAGAACTATGTTCTTCTTCTAAGCCCTAAGAGTGACAGCCGGGCTGGAGGCCAGCAGGACCTTGGGGCAGGGGATGGTGGCCATGAAAGGGGCAAGTAAAAAGAGTCACTGGCCCCACAAAGACCCTACTGTGCGATATGCACCCAGGCGTCCTGGGAAAACATAGGCCCCCACTTCTGAATGTCCCCATACGAGGTCAAGGCCCATGGAGCTGTTTAAAAAGTGACCAAAATCGAACTTCAGTTGTGTCACCTGCCTACCAGTCCTTGCTGCAGGCTCCAGAAAGGCAGGTAGGCCATTAATCTAAGATTAAATCGGGAATGTGCTGCTTTGATGTTGAAGGTGAGAACCCCTAAGAGCGACTGAAAAACTAGCTAAATAAAGTAAACTTATTTATTCACGTCAGGTTTGTGAGTGAAAGGAAATGGCCCGTCTGGCCTCCATGGCACACCTGTTCTGTGCTCCAGCCTCCTCTGGGGTCTCCGGCCCTCTGGACGCCCCAGGACCCCTGGATGAAGCGGCGAGGGTCCTTCCAGTGCGTTCGTGGAGCCGCGTGGAGTCCGCGCTCCCCTGGTGACTAAGCGGCTGGCAGGCGGCTGCCCAAGCAGACGGCCATGGGCAACCTGCCTGCCCCTTGATCCTCTCGCCGCCCAGCCGAGTAGGGCGCTCACACCTGCTTGTGGCTCCTGGCGGTGGAGGCGAGAAAACGAGGGGGCCGTGCACGCGGCCGGCCAGCGTGCAGGGTGGCCGCCGAGGTCGCGTCTTGGGGACTGGCCCGGCCGGCGTCGCTGAGAGCTGGGAGCTCGCGCCCGTTTCCCTTCCACAGGAGTGAGCCCGGCGCGGCTCCGCGCGGCGGTGCGCGAGTCCCCGGCGGCCGCCGCGCGCCCGGCAGGGACCCAGGTGCGCCTGGCTCCGGAGCTCTGGCCCGCCCGGGATGGGGACGCGGCTGCGGCGGCCGCCCGGCCCTGCCGTGCAAGGCACCGTTGAGTCGCAGCGAAGACACGCGGCCCACACCACTGCCCCTGAGGGCCTGGGGCCTGTGACCGCAGCTGGAGGACCTCGGCAGCGAGGGCCCGGCGTCCTGTGTCCCTACGGCCGAGCCCAGGCCAGGGAGTGTACCCTGCCCAGCTCCGCCCAGTGCCCGGAGTCCCCGGACCCACGGTATCCCCAGCATCTCGGAAGCCGACCCTCCATTCTGGTGGGGACTCCCCTGTTCTATGCCCCCAGAGTTCTGCGACCCCCTCGACCAGGGCTGAGAAGGCTCCGAACCCCTCCGCCGCCCGCGCGTGCGCGCACGCGCGCGCACACACACACACACACACACACACACACAGGCGCGCTCACAGGCCGTTGCTATGGAGAGGCCGGTTACCAACGAGGCTGTGGGCGGCAGGCCCCCTGCTCCTGTCCTCCCGCCTCTCGCTGCCCCTCTCTCTCCGCAGCCTTACCCCCTCGCCCCGCGGGGGTTCCCGGCCCCTTCCTCCTCCTCCCGCGCCCCCTGCCCACGCGCCACCTCCCCTCCCCTCCTCTCCCCGCCTGGGACCAGGCCAGTGGGCGCCCCTGAGGCTGGCGAGGCCCAAAGAGGGCGTCAGGGAGGGACAGGAACCACTGCCACCGGGTCTTTGCCTGAGGAGCTCCCTCAGAGCTCAGCGCGGGCCGCGGGCCTGCGGGCGGGAGGACAAGGACCCTCCCGCGAGGCCCCGCTGGCGGGCAGAGGGGAGGACGGTGGCGTGTCCCTGAGCGGGGCGGCAGTGGATCGCGAGATTATTAGTCCCTGTCCCCGCGTGGGGCGCAGAGAGCCTCGGTGACCAAACTAGTCCCGGCCTGCTGGGCGGGGGGGCGGGGGGCCGCAGGGTGCACTACGGGTGGGTGACCCGGGAGAAGCGGCCTTTCCACATTTTGGCCTCCGCGGGAAATGGTTTCCCCTCGCGCTCCTCGAAGCGGGCGAAGCGGTGCGTGGAGCCCTGAGGCGCTGCCCCCGCCCTGGAAATCGCAGATAGAAGTAGGACTGCGCCTACGGCTTTGGTCGGAGGAAGCGGGGCCCTCGGACGCCCCGAGACCCAGGGCAGCACTTTTCAGGCCCCGCTGGCCTCACGTCCGCTGACGGCCCTTTTTCCGAGCCCTGGCCCGGAGGTTCAGGACCCGCGGCTCCCGCACAGAAGCGCGATGGCGAGGCGCGACGGCGGGGCCCTTGGCGCGGGCCAGGCCTAGGGCAGCGCGGCTGGGAGGGAGGGAGAGGAGAGAGGGGGGCGGGCTCCCCAGGTCCGGCCGCGGGCGAGGGGCTGCGGGCGGGCGCAGGCGCCCAGGCCGCCCGCTGTGGAGCGGGAGGCGCGTCGGGTTAGGAGGGGCCGCCGGCCCCAGCTGTCCCGGGCGCTGGAACAATGGCACGGCGAGGGGAGAGGGCGGCTGGGAGGAGGGCGCCAGGCTCTCCAGAAAAGGGGAGACTAAAGAGCCCTTCGCAGACTGTCATCTGCATGTGACAAGATCTCCCCCACTCCTTTCTTTCTTCCTCTTGTTCCGGCAGCTGTGGGCCTCGGAGGGCGCATTGTGCACACAGATGTTGGGTTTCAGCTCTCGCCTCTCGCCTGCTCAGCGCGCGCGCGCGCGCGCGCGTTAGCGGTGCCCCAACCTGTGCCTGCGACCTGGGGCCAGGGCCTGCGGACAGGGAGCGGGTGGAGGGCCGCGGGAGACCAATCACAGGGCCCAGCAGGCTTGGTCCGCTCCCCCAGACCCCTGCGGGCCTCGCACCCTAGGCCCTCACGGGGGTCAGGGAGCTCGGGGAAGCGCGTGCTCCTGTGACCCGCTCGGCTCAGCAGCCTGCGGGTCGCGGTCCCGGCCAGGCCCTGGGGAGGGAGGATGCCGCCCAGTTCCTCCGTCTGCACGGCCACCTCTGTCCGGCGTCTTGGGCTGAGGCCCGCAGGTTCGCCTGGACCGAATGGTGACGAAGTTCTCACTAGTTCCCGCGTCGGGCAGGCGCTTGGCGCGCGCGTTCGAGAAGGGAAAGGTCGGGCGGGGAGGGGGCTGCTCGCCGCTGGGCACGTCCTCGGTCTGGAAAGGGAGCTGCAGGCCACCACGGCCGGAGCGGGAACCCTAACGCTGAAGGTCCTAACTCCAAGGAACGATCTGCCGCAAGTTCTCTTGCAGAGTCGCGACTGCCCGGCGTCTCCCACGCGCAGGTCGCCGCAGGGGCGCGCAGGGCGACGTTCTGGCCGAGGCCCGTCTCCCCCAGTGCCACCCTGAACTTGCCCGATATGAAGTGCGACTCAAACGCTGAAAGAGAGAAAGGCTGGAAAGAAAGAAAAGGCGAAGGCCAGGCTGCCGCGCGTGCAAATGACTGACACGGCCGATGTCCATTCATAGTCTTGGGCGGGAGAGGGTGTACCGAGAGCCGCGGCCCCTTAGCCAATTGCTGTCAGCAACATGTGGGGGGGGGGGACATCGCTATAGCAACCGGTGGCTGGGCCGCGAGCCGCGCCGCCGCCGGCCGGGTGCGCGCGGGGCCGGATATAAGGCGGGGCGCGGCGGCCGCGCTGGATGGAGCTGCGCGCGCGGCCGGTGGCCCTGCGGGGCCAGGCCCGCGCCCGGCCCGCGCGGGTCCTCACCGCGCCCCAGCCCTCCGCGCCTCGCCCCATGCGGAGCCCGGCGCCGCGCACAGAGCTGCCGGCCGCGCTGCGCTGCCGGCGCCCGCGGGCTCGGAGCCCGTGCAGCCGCCGCCGGAGCCTCGGCACCTTTGTCTCCGCCGGCCTCCCGAGAAGTTTGTGGTCGGAAGCTGGATGGCCCCACTCCCTGTGTCTCCGGCACAGAGAAAGGGCTGGCCGAGGTGATGGCGCCGCTGCCGCCCGTGGCCACCGCGCCCGGAGGCCGCTCGGCCCGGAGCACGCCCCCACCTCCTCCGGCTTGGGCGCCCCGCACCGGCCCCGCTGCAGGTAACCAGGGGCGCCCGGGCCGGGCGCGGGCGCTGGTGGGTTGTCGGAGAAGGGAGAAGGGCTGCGGTGGGGGCAGGAGGGAGGGAGGGAGGAGGGACCCACGGAGGCATCGCCGGGCGCGGAGGCAGGTGGCGGGGCGCAGCCCGGGAGCCCGGGGAGGTGGAGGACGTGCGGGCGGGTGTGGGGGTCGGGTGAGCGACCCCGCGTCAGAGAGCCCCGTCCCGGGGCTGTGACTCTCAGCAGGGCGTCTGCCAGCGGCTCCGGCTGGGGAGGGGCAGGTCTGCGTCTGAGGCCGTCCCTCGTGGGTGTCTGGGGTGGGCTTCACAGCGTGGTGGCAGCTCCCCCTGGGCGCCCCGCGGAGACGCCTCTCTGACCTCTCCTGGGGCTCTCTTCTGTCTTCCCGCCCGTCCCTAGCCGCTCGGGGCACTTCGGACCCTAAAGGGGGGGGGGTGAGCATGCAGGTGGGATGGATGTGGGAAAGAGGAGGAGGACGGGGTGAGCAGCCTGGAGGCATTTTCCTCACAGACCATTTTGGGGCGCTCTTCGCCCTCCTAACTCAGGTCTGGGAGCGAGCTGTGTGCCACGGGGGTGTCCCAGTTAGAGGACACCGGACGGCAGGGGGGGCGGTGAGCGAGAGTGCAGGGGAGGGGCCTCTGTGCTCTCCCCCGCTGGAGAAACGCCTTGGAGCGGCCCCTCCCCCTCCCCCCAAACGGACCCTGTGCTTTCTCCCCACCCCCCACCCCCAGGTGAGGCGGCAGTGGGCTCCCGGGAGAAACTTGTGGCCCGGAGCTGCGTGAAGGAGGGGCTCCCTTTCTGCTTTCCTCCAGTAACTACCTGTGTGGTTCTAACTGCGCCTTCTTCAAGGTGCTGGAGAAGCCTCGCTCCAGGCAGTGGGCGACCCCAAGTTAGGGTTGAAACCTCAGCAGAATTGGCTTTTAGACCCGGAGACGCTCTCCCGCCTTTTTTTGTCGTCAGTGCGCTGAGCTCGCCCCGCTCCACGCTGGAGGCTGGGGGTTCTGTCCCGCGGCCACTGCCCACTCACTGCCACAAGCACACCCACAGGGCAGGGAGGAGCCCCCCACCCCCCGCGGGGCGGACCACCCTGCTCGCGGGCCACGCTGTCCCTGGTCTCCCCGCTAGCCCCTCTCCGCGGGTCCTGCGGCTAGGGTTCCAGCGGCTGAGCCAAGTCCTAGGTCCCTGCACCACCCAGGGAGCCTGCGCGCCTGGGTCAAGGGCACAGCGCGTCCGGGATTCAGACGGGAGCCAAAGTGCTCAGAGGTGGAGGTGTGTGTGCCACACGGGAGGAAATGCCCCCCACCCAGCCCAGTGCACCCCGCTCGGCTCCCAGAGTGGGTGGCCACGGTGGGCAGGGCAGCAGAGAGATGGGCGGTGTGGGCCTGTGCAGCTCCCGGGGCCTGCGGGGGACGTGGGTCTGCGCCCGCAGCAGGCTCGCTGTGGGGGGAGGGGGACGGCTGGCCACACACTGCCCCCTCAGGGAAGAGGGCCGGGCGCCTCGAGACTCCTCTGCTGTGAATACCCGCAGCTCCCAGGGACCCCCGACCTTTTGTGCCGGGCGCGAGGTCTAATCTCTCCGACCTCGGCGGGGTCTTGTCAATAAGGCCGGGGCGGAACTGGAGGCTCGGTGAGGACGCCCGGGCCTAGTGCGGCGCGAGGCATGGCCCAGCGGGGCCGGCGGTCCCAGCCGGCGACGCCGGGAGCCTTTGGGACGGGCCTTCCGCGCCCCCGGAGGACGCGGCGCTGACCCTGTCCCGGGCAGGGCCGGGAGCGGCCGGAGCTCGCCTTCCCCGCTACCCGGGCGACGTCTGGGAAACGCCTGGCGGGGGAGCCGGGCCGAGCCCCTGTCAGCAGGCCTGAGCACCCAGTGTGACGCCCAGAATGCGGCCGGGGCCGGGCGCGCGGTGTCCAGGCCGAGCGCGCGGCCGCGGGGCTGCAGGCGGCGGGCGGGCCTGCTCCGGCCCGCGCCCGCCGCCGCCTCCCCCGGCCGCGCTGTTCTCCGGAGCTGCCTGTCAAGCGGCGCTGGAAACTGGTTCACACGAGCGTGTTTTTCTCTCTTTAAACGTAAACATTATACATCTTCCCTGACATCTTAAAACAGAGTATTTCCCCAAAACTGATGTTCTCGGAGTGCTCAAACATGGCACGTATACAATTTATTACCTTTTATATATTACTTTTATGCCAATGCCTGAAAAAAGCTCAACAAATGGCCAATTTTAAAACAGTGTATCCCCACCTATTTTGATTAGAGTATATATTTAAGAATAATTATTCCTGTGAGATTCTTTTCTTTTGCCCATATAAGCTTTTTTCTTTTTTTTCTTTTTTTCTTTTTTTTTCTTTTTTTTTGACTACTTGAATGGCAGATTTGCAAGTACAATTTCATCTGCACAGAGGACAATAGCGTTCAGGCGCACAAAGGCTGCTCCCACCCTGAATTCAGACCGCAGTGCCTCCTGCTCTGATAATAGCTTCTGAAAAGATTTTGTAATGCAGAGAATTAATACATGATTATTTCCGCCTGACTTCTCTCATTTATTAGAATTCTGTGGCGAATTCCAAATTAAAAATAGTTCACTTAACAGCTTTAAAAAATACTTTTAAAATATTTTAAGACACCCCATCTCATATTTTTAAGTTGGTCATTCCTCTGGCCTGATAACTGTTTAAAACTTTGATGAGCTTTAAAGTGGTAGTTACTATATTTTAGTTAATACATTTTAGTAAATTTAGCATGAAATTTCCAAATAATTCTAAGATGACTCATCTGGGAAACCAAAGACAGACTTTGGTTTATAGCTACTCATTAGCAGTCTCTAAAACTAATTTCTAAATTTTACAGGAAAAAACTGGCTTTGCAGTCGTAGTACCTCAAAGTACAGATCACAGAATGAGGCTCGATTTGCAAACCAGACTTCTTAGAAATGATACACATTGATGATATCAGAAGTTTAATGTTAATAAATTTGAATACCTGTATCCATAAGTTTTTTGGTACAAGTGCATTTTAAATTGAAGTCAGTTACTTAGAGACTGAATCCCCTTGTTAACTGATCACACGCACAGCCGTGGGGAAATGCTACATTTTGCTACCTGTCAACAAATATTTGTTACCATAAAGTTTCTATTTGTATGGCTGCCTCAGTTCTCGCAATCAAATCTGGGTATAGGATTTTTTTTTTTTTTTTTTTTGGTCTCTTCTTTTTAAGCTTGCCACATGGACAGCTAAAAATAATTTTTGAAGATATTTTGCCATAAATGGCTCAGAAGATAATGTAAGGGGAGCCCATGCACCTTCAACTTAAAAGCACAGGTCAAAATAGTTTAAATAGGTCAGGACAATATCTGTAGACTCTTCTAAGAGCAATTCCACAAATTGTCTCCGTGGCTACACACTTATTTCTAATGAGAGCTTTTGCAATACTTTCTATTCTAAATTCAAGGAGCTGCAGCTGGAAATAAATGGCTAGCAGATGAAGTAAGCAACATGGTACTTCAATTTACTCTCGAGATACATCTAACCTGATCTAAAGTTGACTCAATTAATCCTGATTCTTTTAAAAATCATACTTCTCCTGCATCTGAAAACTTAGCGTTAAGTGCTTGTCTGTGTGTCCTACCAGCTGGGCGTGCAGACGCCCCATGGTCCCTGTGCTTCTCTCCGGGGACTGATTCGTCCCCCTGACCCTCCTTCCTGCCCCAGACTCCCAGGGAGGCAAGCTGCCACTGTACAGAAGGAGGTGGTCCACTTTTAAAAGACGCCTGACTGTAAATGTCAAAGTCATAAATATTTAAACATTATTTTCTTTCAATTTCAAGTCAAGACTGAGGAGATGCCTCTAATTAGTCTTGGAGGCTCGGCAGGGCCCAGCCCCAGGACAGAGCTCAGGAAGGGACCTGTAGATCAAGTTGCTTGGCTCAGGAGCAGAGACACTAGGGGGGCAGGCCACCCACCCACCCCAGGCAGTGCTGGGGGTCAAACTCACTTGTGAGGCCATAACCGACTCATTTCTTTCTCTCAAAGCTCCTAAATATTAGGTGTTTGAACATTTTTTTAACTCCACGAAAAGAAAGGAAATAAAATAATCGTTAAGTTTTTAAAAATCAATCACTATGTCAAGGAAGAGATTCACTCTCTATCATTTGTTTAAAAGGATTTCTATAAATTTTTGTTTCTTCCTGGATTCTTAAGACCTGACTCGCAGCTCACAGTTTTTTTCTCCATCCTCGACCCTCGACCCTCGTCGCAGCAGCAGTCAGGACGCTGGGACCACTGGCAGACTGCAGGGGTGACCTTTGGGCCCCAGCTGAGGTGTCAGCAGGCCAGCCCTGGGGGGCAGAGGGCTCCCAGTCCCGCCCTAGGATCCCTGGGATCGTCCACCTCCATGTCAGACCGGTCCAACTCGGCGGGTCCCCCTGTCCCGTGCTGACCTTCCCTCCCACCAAGGGCAGATCCCCGCCTCCACACCCTCTCCTCACCCCAGCATTGCCCACCCTCACCGACTGCCCTGGGGGCCCAGGACTCAGCCTCAGAGACCAGGCTTCGCCATCTCCAGCCACACCGCCCCTCCCCTGGCTGCAGGAAGTGGGCGGCGGGAGGTAAACCAGCCTGGCGACCACCGCCATCCTCTCTCTGCGGGCACAGCTCGGGCCCAAGCAGCGAAGATGGGGGGACCCTCGATAACGGGACTCATGGGTGTAGGGGCCTGTGCCCCTCCTTCCCCTCCCTTGTCGTCCTGCAGCAGCCGAGACCGGCGGGGCTTGGACAGCGGGAGGGGGAGCCAGTGGGGAGCGGGGGAGGGCAGCGAGGGGAGAGCGGGAGGGGCACCGGGCGGGGGAGGGGGAGCGGGCCCCAGCAGGGGGGCCTGGTGCTTTGGCAGTCTCTCTCCTTGACATTTTTCTTTGACCTTTGAGTAAATTCCGAGTGCGCGCGAGGGGCAGGCGGCAGGCCGGTCCGCTCCCGCGCGCGCCGAGCGCATGGCGGGTCACTGCGAGCGTCGGTTCCCGCCGCCAGGACCGAGCGACTCAGGGGCGTCGCTCGGGCCGGGCCTCCCGGGAAGGGCTTCGGCGCAGGCTCCGGCGAGCGCGCGGCCCGGGGTCTCTCCTGGTGCCACAGACCCGGACCGGCCCCCTCCATGGGGCTCCTGAGCATTCCTGGCTTCGCACCCACAACCGGGCCGCATGGGCGTCCCTTACACGGCGGGCCGGCGGCAGCCCCGAGCGGCGACATCCCCGCGTCCGCGGCCGGTGGGGCCGGGTTGTCTTGCGCGTGCGACCGTCAGTCGGGTGCGCGGTGATGCGGCCGCCACACACCCCAGCACGGAGCGTTCCTTCCGAGCCAGGCCGTCACCGCGCGTGTGCGCCCACGTCGCTGGGCAGGACGGTTCGGGAAGTCCGGTTCCAGGAGCAGCCAGCCACGTGGGCGCGCGGGGACCTCCCGACGCCCGGGCGGGACCCCAAGGTGGAGGCGCGGTGGGGTCGCAGCGCTGACCCGGCGGGCCGGGCCGGGCCGGGCCTCGAGCACCGGACGCCCCCTTCGTCGCCGGCTCCGTCCGCAGAGGCTGTGCGGTCCACCCGGCTCCGCCGGCGCGGGAGGGCGCGGGCCAGCGGGGGAGGGAGAGTCGCTCCCCGTCAACCGCCCCCCGCCTTCGGGAGCGACCCCCAGCGCGGCGCAGGGCGGAGGAGCAGGACGAGAGGCCTTGCGCGTGGTCCGTCCCTCCGGTCATTTGTGGTTTTGGCTCCAGCCCCGCGCCGGGCGGGAGCGCGGCTGCCTCTGGGGTGGGGCCCCGTGACTTCTTTCTGGAAGCGCCTGTGTGGCCAGGAGGGAGGGGCGGGCACGGGGAGGGGTCTCCCGCGCTCTCCACGCCGAGGCGACAGCGGACGGCCTCGGACCGCCACGCAGGCCCAGCCGCTCCGCACGCCCCCGCCCTCCCCGGCCCGGCCCAAGCGCCCCCTCCCCGCCCAGCCGGCCCCTCCCCTCCTCGCGCCCCCGCCCCTCCCCCCGCCCTTCCCCTCCTCCCCTTCCCCCCTCCCCTCCCGGCGCCCCCTCCCCTCTCCTCCCTCTCGCCGTTGGGAGCCTCGCGCCGTCCTGGTCGCGCATCCAGGCAAGAAAATCCGGCGTCTTTTCTCATTTAACCCGCGTTTCCATTAACTCAGCCCGGGCACCAGCTAATCCGCGCACCGAAGGCAAAAGGAGGCTAATTAATGACCAGCTTTTCCAGTCAAGACCGGCGATAATTGCTTTGGTGGCCTTTATGATTACAAGATAAAAACGCCCGGCCTGACACCGAGGCCCTGTGCACACTCGGGACGCAGGAAGCGCGGAGCTGGAGGCTGCGTGCGGCGCAGGAAATTACCGAGAAGCGCGATACCGCGCAGGCCGGCCGCGCGTTCGGGAGCGAAACCCATTTCGTTGCCACGCGGAACTGGGTGGACGGGAGTTGGCTAATCGTTCTCCCCGTGCGCGCGGGACGCGGGACGCGGGCGGCGCGGGATGCGGCGTCCCCTCCGTCCTCCGCCCTCCCTGCGCCTTCGCGTCCTCACGCCCGGCCGCCGAGGCGAGCGCCAGGCCCGCTGGCCTAGGACCAGTGAAACGCACGGAAAGGACCCCCCTGAGACGATGAGGGTGATGGCATGGGCCGCGGTGTCCCCAGTGTCCTGCGGTCCCGGAAGAGCTGCAGGGTGGCGTCAGGAAGGGCGCCTTGGGGGTTCCAGGACTCGGACCCCCGCAGCGCCGCCCCAGTGTCCCTAAGGCCAGGCCCTGAAGACTTCCTGTCGCGGGTCGGGCACCCCACCACGACCTTCCATGCCCCCCAGTCTGCTCTTGTTTCCTCATACGTGTTTAAAAGAAGGGACGGACGCGTCGTTTTCCTTACATCAGCTGCCAAATACTACATTATTAAGTTTGGAAAATGGCTGCCATTAAGAAAAAAAGAGCGAGCCTCTAACTCTCCCTGGAGAACACTGGGACTTTAGTGCGCTATTTGGAAGTAAGTTCTTGGCTTGAAGGGTCAGTTCCAAAGGCCGTGGTTTCCACGCCCGCGCAGCGATGTCCTGCGCTGTCCAGCAGTGCCTTTTCACTGAGTTTTAAAGAGGTAGTTTTAGGACTTGTGATTCGTTAGGACCTCACAGGCTCCTCTCTCCTGTTCTGCAGAAAAGCAAAATCAAGCTTCTGCCTCATCGGGCAGCACAGGAAGACTCCACAAAGTTCGTAGTGCTCACCCTGGTCTCCATCGCCGCCATTGTGGGGGTCCTGCTGGCTTCCGGAGTCATCTACTGCCTGCGCCACAGCTCTCGCTACCGGCTGAAGGAGAAGCTGTCAGGACTAGGGGACCCCGGCCCAGATGCCACCGCTGCCTACCAGGTAAAGCAACTCCTCCCTTATCCGGCTCTCTGATTATCCGGCTCGCTGGCCCTGCCCCCACTCCCAGCGCTTGTTCATTTATTCCTAGCTTGGGTCACTTTAAGATGACAACTTGAAACTTCTCATTAGCATTCATGTAAATACCTTCGACCTCAGTTTTACGGCCCTGTATTAATGTGCTGTTCTTGGAGAGTCTTGTGTTAGCTGTGAAAGTGGGTTGTTAATTAGAACCATGGAAAAAGTACAATGCATGAATTATGTATCATCTGTTATCTTTCTTAGTTTGGCAACTACTAATGAAAAATGTCAGAGTTGCAAGACATATTGGTTGTGTAGGTGTTTGAAGATGTCCCTTAAGCCACCAACTTCCTTGGGGTCTCATAAGAACCGATGCTTTGACCCGATCCGTTGCTGCCCTCTGCTTTTATTCGGATAAAGTGGAATTTAATGTTGAAAGTGGGAAGTAAACCGAAGACGTCTCCATGGGAACAATGGTGGCAGCTGTGTCCCGGTGATACAGAAATATGACAGGCACCGATGGGAACGGGAAGAGGCAGGTTAAGACCAAATCGGACATAAAAACGGCAGCTCTGTAGCAGTTTAATCGTGTCCTGCAGTGAAACCTGCTTCGGATTGAACAGAACCGCGAGCCCACGGCACAGTGCAGTCAGGGTGCCGGACTTCTCTTAACAGAAAATATCGCTTAGCTCCAAGCATATTTTCTCACTTGGGAAAGTAAAATGATTTACTTCCTCATTTTGCTTCATTTACAAGCTTAATCAGGATGTATTTGTGAAAGATTTTTCCCCATTGGATGAGACGCTGCTCTCTCTAGTCATGTGATTATGCACCGTCTTGTACCTACTACGTCACGCTTTCCAGTCGTGCGTCAGTTCGCTGTTTTTATTCTATCACCAGAGTTACGAGGGGCGGGGCGTTCTCAGGCTCTTCCCGGAAAGCGCTCCCAGCTGTCCTGCCCCTGCCCACGCGAGGAGCAGGGATGAGTTTATTAAATCCCTGTGCTTAAAGGGGACCAGGAAGCAGCTTTGTTCCCCCATTTCAAAACCCTCAGTCCTGTCTTTGAATGCGGAAAAGCTCCAGTGTCCTAGGGGAGGTCACAGCCTGGTCAGCGAGATCTTTTTCTCACAAAGAAATGGCAGCTTCAAACGTGTGTGAGATGGCATTTCAGTCCCTGCGTGCAGCTTCTCCTCAAAGCAGACGCAAACTTGCATTTGAAGAAGCAGCCTGGAAAAAAAAAAAATGTCGCTTAAACTAGTGAGAATTTACCCAGAAATTCTATTGAGTGGGACCATCAGCATAGGATGCGGGGTCCTGGGGGCCACATCTGTGCCAGGACATAAATAAATTATCACACCCGTTCTCTTCCGTGTGCGAGAGGCAGATCACACACAGGCAGGTTTTAGAAAGTGTGGCATCCTCTGATACACTTTGAATTTCAAACATAAAATATTGATAGAACGGGAAGGTTGGGCTCGTATGATGACTAATTTTGACAAAAATGCAGTTTGAAAACGCATACTTAGACCTGAGTTTGTGATAATTAACAGGAAAAAAAAAGTCTTCCCAGTGACAGCTCTAATTAATAGTATCTGTAATTAAAATCATGCCCTTCCAGCAGGAAAACTGTTTGAATTTCTTGGAGTGACCTTTCTGCTGTCCGTCCCCGGGGCACAGTGGTGAACTTGATATTGATTTTATAATGAGCTCCGGTTTGTTTAATCAGAATCTGTAATCCAGACAATAAATGGGATGTGTGCTCGTCTTCAATCCAGATTAATAAAAAATGGAAGAAAAAAAAAACAGAAAAAAACTTTTCCTTTAAAAATACGATCTAGGAAATTTCAGAAAGGAAATTACTGTAAAGATTTTCTGGTGGGCTTGGTTTTGAAATCACCGCAAAATACCCTTAGGCAGCCACTTTAGTTAAACGGGAGGCTCGCCCCGCCCAAGTGGACCCCCCCCCCCGCATCAAGAAAGGCTGGCGCTGAGCCGACCTGCCCTCCACCCGCCTCCGTCCCAGCGGAGCAGGGTCAGCAGAGGGGGGCGGGGACTGCAGGGCTTCCAGCTGAGTAACTATTAAGGACTCACAAAAGTGTGCAGCGACCCTCAAGCAATGCCGGAGGGCGCTAGCGCCCCACCGCACAGTCGAAGATGCACGTGCAGCTCTTGACACCCCAAACTTCAGCGGTCCCCGGACCCCCGTGGATGCCATTCTCCAAGGACACTCAAGTGCCTGATACGAAAGGCCAGAAACGACGCCACCTGGCCCCGCACAGCCGTGGTTCCCCGAGTTTACCACCCACGGATGCAGACCCGGGGCTGCTAGCTTACTGCGGAGCAACGGCGTCTGCGCGACCCGGGCGGCTGGAACCTACGCCGACCGCAAACTCAGGGCGTTTCCTTTTGGAAACGAAGCAGCTGTTGATTTAGCAACGTGCCCGTCGCGTGCGGGTTTTCCGTCACTGCCACTGAGACGCCCCGCACGTCTAAGAACCTCCGAAAAGTTGTTTCACGTGTTGCAAACCAAACACAACTTCAGGAAAGGTGTCGCGTTGCCCCAGGGCTGCTTGTTTTTAAATCGCTGAGCTGCGCCTGGCTGCTCCGGCCCGAGCGAGGCCACGGCGGCCGTCGCCGTCGCTCTCGGCGCTGCGTCGCAGGGAGAAGGAGCCACCGGCGTCCTGCCCGCTCCGGGGACGTCGCGGGACACTCGGCCCACGGGGCGGCGAGCGGCGCTTCTGAAAGAGCGAGGTCGCTGCGTAAGTTAGGGTAGCGGCTGAGCCGGGGCTGAGGGGCGCAGGTGGTGATAAGTGGTCCTCCTACCGAGGTGTGGCGTTGCCGTGGCAACAACGAGCTGCGGTCCGCGTGCGGGTGGGCGGGGCAGGCCTGGGTGTGGGGAGGAGACACGGGCAGTGCGGGGCTGACGCTGGCGGGCGCAGCGGGGGCAGCGGGGGCCTCGGGCTGCATGTCCCTTCATCCCACAGTCGCAAGGTGGACGCACATGTCCCCGTGTAGCAGCGCGGCGGCTGCGAGGCGCGGTACTCCGGGGGAGACCCTCCCGCCGCCGCCCCTCTGACCTTTGACCCTCTGGGCAGCGGGGTCCGAGTCCTCGCTCGCCACGCCCACCCCTGAGGTCCCGCGGTCCCACTGGTCCGGGCCCTGGGCCCGGCTCCGGGGTGGCCAGTGTGCCTTCCTCAGGCCTGGGTCAGAGCAGCGAGCAGCAGGCTGGCCAACGACGACAGCTGTGCGCTGTGCGGGCTGCCTGCGCGTGGGGTCCTTCTCCGGCGACTGCGCTCAGCCCCACACCCCAGGCTTCACGCCTGCGGTCCAGCACCCACGGGTGGCGACCGGGAACCGCGGGGGGAGGGCGCCCGCGTGGAGTGTGAGTGGACTCGGGTGTTCACGGGGGGCTTGGAGCCCATCCCCTGTGGATACCCAGGAGTGACTGTTACGTTTTGGGGAAGCAGAGTTGCATGTGGATTTTCGGCCGTGTAGGGAGAGGTGAGATTTCCCTGCCTCATCCAGGGCCGGCTGCATTTTACAAGACTAGATTCTAATGCAAACCTGTGAAAACACTTTCCTTCTTCCTCAAAGTAGAGCTATTTCATATACGGCCAGCTTTTAAAGCTTTCTTAGCTTGCGTGTGTGTGGTAGCTTCGTTTGCTGTACCTATTGGGAAATCAAGTCTCTCGATAGACGCATACGTTGACACTTAACAAGATGTCAGAGATGTCACTGGATAATCTATCGAAGTTTAATTTGCTCAGATTTGAAAGAATTGGGTATATAATCTTTTAGAATAATTGAAATCCATTTTAAAAGTCATTTTTAATAAACTACTTTCACTAAATTTTCCCCATTATTTTAGTAAAAGTTATTTGTTCCTTCTAAATATAAAAGAACAATATACTTGGATTAAATTTACACTTTATTGTCTAAAAAGCCAATTTCTTTGCTTTCATTCTTTTTTCCTCCATATTGGCATATCATTTATAAACATATATGTGTGTGTGCATCTATGTATATATAATATGTGCAGTGGACCCTTGGACAACAAGGAATTGCAACCCCTGTGCCGACAAAAATCCACCTACACCTTTGTACTCCCCAAAACTTAGCTACTAACAGGCTACTGTTGACCGGAAGTCTCGCCTGTAACATAAAGAAAGGGTCAGTGAACACCTCTTTTGTGTGTTACATGCGTTAGCGCTGTGTTTTCACACAGCTAGAGAAAAGAAAGCGTCAGTAAGAAAGTCACGAGGAAGAGAAAATGCATTCACGGGACTTACGGAAGAAATCTGCCTGTAAGTGGACCCGCGCAGCTCAAACCGTGTTGCTCAGGGTCAGCCGCGTGTGTGCGCGCGTGTGCATTCACACGCGTGTGCATTTGCTAAGGAGAGTGCCAGTATTGGTGCACCGGTCGCTTAGCTGTCCCATGTCCCTTTGGAACCAGCCGCAGAGGGAGGTGCACGTCTGGGTGACAGGGCAGCCCATCACAGCCCGATAGCGAGGAGCGACGCGGCGACGGCGTGCGTGTGACTGCGGCGCGGGGTGCTCCTGGACCGGGCGACGTCTCGCCTCCGGGGAGGGCGAGCCGAGCTGCCCACGACACACGTCACCGTCAGACGGCACACGTCACCCGCGGGACTCTCCGGGGCCTGAGACCCGGGAGCCGGCGGCGCCACTCGCCGTAGAGACGGGGCGTAGGGTGGTCCCGCGGCTTCTCCCGCGTTCCAAGGTGAGGAGCCGACGCAGCCTGAGCCGTTGGCGGTGACAGGTCTCCGGGTGGCCTGGCCTGGCCCTGCATGCGGACGTCCAGGAAGCAGCCCTGTCCTTCAGCAGCGGACGGCGCCCCTGGAAGGCGAGAAGCTGTCACTGAGTCGCGGCTCGCGTCGCCTCTGAGGAGTCGCTGACGCACGGTGTCTGGGGCGGAATTCTCTGGACACTTTCAAACGCTGGCCTGGTCCTGCCGCCCGCGTCTGCGGAGGGGGAGGCCGCACCGCGGTCTCGGTGTGCTCTGAGCCCCACGCTGGCCTGGACGTCACGTGTTAAACTGGTGGGAGGGGACAGCGGGCGCCCCGCGCCAAGCTTCTCGAGGTGGCCATGTGACAGCCTGAGTGAGAGCGAGCGCACGTGTCCCGCCTTCCCAGGGCCAGGTGGGCGGGCGCGGCCCCGCCCCGCCGGCCCTGCCGCCTCCTCCAGGCGCCCTGCGCTCCGAGGAGGCCGAGGCCGAACGCTTCTCCCGGAGGCGAGAGCTCGGAGCGCCTTCACCTCGTCCGTCTTAGATTTTCAAACATGTACTTTCCCAAAGCAGCGACAGTGAGGCTGCGTCCTCAGAAATAGCTCGCGAGGCTTGGAAATAGATCTCTGGGGGAGGCGAGAGTCTGCAAGGGCTGGCGAAGAAGCCTCTGAGCACCAGCCTCAGCGTCGCCCGGCCCAATATAGAAGCCACTCCCCTTGATCAGGCCGTAATAATTAGATCAGACTTAATTAAGAATAACAAGCCACTCCGAGCATCTGGAGAACAGTGGATTGGGGCGTCTCGGGTGAGATCGGGGGGCCCGGAGTCGGCTGCGCTGTCACTACGTCTCCCTTCTGTCCTCGGCAGACCTGGATCTTACCAGGTGACTGTTTTTAGGGATGACGGGACGTCGCTTCTCGCCGGAGGAAAGCAGGGGACTGCAGGGCGTCCGCTTGGCCGCTGTGGCTTTCCCAGGTCTCATTTTGTTCTGTCACAGCCACGGGGGACAGCTGGCTCATGCTGCGGCGGGAAGCGCCGTCCTGTCGCAGGCCCCAGAGCGGGCGGCCTGGGCGGCGGCTGAGGCGGGAAGCGGTCCCACCCGCCTTGCCCGTGCCGCTGGGAGTCAGAGCCAGCCTCCTCCTTCCAGAAGCACGAGGGGCCCCTCGGTGACACCCCGCACACGCGGCAGGGCTCTTAGCGTTCTTCCCCTCAGCTCCTCTTCGTCACTGGTCCCCAGCGCCCACCTGGCGACACCCATGCAGGTGCTTCGAAAGGTGACACTGGCCACCTCATTTGCTCTCGTGACCATGCCAGGCGAGGGGCGGTGTTGGCACCCGTTTCACAGCTGGGGACAGTGCGCATCGGGTAAGTCCCAGCCCCACGGCCCACGGTGGCACACCTGAAGTAGGGCCGTCTACGGCACTCAGACACCCAGGCGCGGGCAAGGTCACCGGCCAGGTCACACCCCTCCCCGGCATCCCGACCTGCCCCCCACCTCCACCTTCGCCGTCGTGGGGGGTGGCACCGGGGCCGACTCAGGCAGAGTGGGCGTGGCTGTCAGCTCAGTTTACGGCTTCCGGTGGACGAGGAGTTGGCCTTAAAACTGGCATGAGGCTGAGCACAGCCAGTCCCCTGGGGATCACGGGTGACTGGCGTGGCGCTGCGGGGTGCAGGGGCCCACGCCGGCGGTGGCTGGGGAGGCCGTGTGCACACACCTGTGGCAGGCAGGGCTGGGAAGGATGTTCGGGCAGGAGACCAGCGGGTCGCTGGGCGGCCACGTCTCCGTGCTGGCAGACGGGACAGGCCCCCGGGGCCGTGACGAGCCGTGACGAGCCGTGACGAGCGTGGACGTCTGCGGGGCTATGGAGGCAGGGACAGTGTGACCAGGAGCCACCGTCAAGCCCGAGAGCTTGTGCGGAGGACAAGTGCGTCCTTCCCGGGGTATGGGGGGCCTTCTCCGTGCTGCTGGAGGGGACCGCGGTGGAGCAGGGCACCCCACCTCTCACCCTCATGCCCCCCGCCCCGCTCGCCGTGGCTCCTGCTCACTGCCCTTCTCTGGGCTGCTGTCTTCCCCAGCGTGGAGGCTCAGGAGACCTCCCACCTCCTCCTCCGGCTGCAGCTTGGGCCGAGCGGCCTCTGCACCCCGCTTTCCTACCCACGAAACGGGAGGGAAAGAGCTGCATGCTGCCCTCTGGGCCACTGGAGGTCAGACAAGGTCACCTGCGTTCTGGGTGAGGGTGAGGGTCGTGGGTGGTCGTGGTGCTCAGGGTTGCCGGTGGGCAGTGGGGTCCCCGGAATCGGGGATCCCGGCGCCTCCCTGCCCTTCCCCCGGTCCCGAGTGCGTTCACTCCGCACCGCCACGCGCTCGTCTCCGTGAGGCCGGTTGGGGGGCCACGTCGTCCACGCCCGCTGAGGCGTAGGGCGCGCTCCCGGGGACATGCGGGCCATCTCCCATCTGCAGGACCAGGGGTCAGTAAGGTCCCCGCGGTGCGCCCTGTGGTGACGGGCGGCCGCGTGCCGATGTCGCGGGAGGCCCCCTGCCCTGGGAGGCGTCGCCGTCGCGCGCGGAGGGCTCGGCCGGGACTTCTGGGACGCAGGCGGGGCCGGCGCAGGGGGCGGCGCGAGGCCCGAGGGCGCAGGCGGGTGTGACGGGACGCGGCGCTCGGCGTGCGGGACCCAGGGGCGAGCGGGACCCAGGCGAGCAGCAGGACACGGAGGGCGGGCACAGGATGCGACAGGCCCAGCACAGGGGCCTGGGGTTCCCAGCGGCCGGCCTCGCCCCGGCTCGGCTCTCGTCGCCCCGCCCCCGCCTGGGGTCACGGGCTGCACGCAGGGCGTCGACACCGGAGGCGTCGGTACCGGAGGCGACAGCTGTGCCCGGCAGACCCGGGGACACCGGGCTTCCAGAGGCCGACCAGGGCCCTATGAGGTCGCACGAGCAGAGCAGCGCGGCCAGCAGGCCCTGCGTGGGCGCCGAGGAGCATGGAGCCCCGTGCAGAGCTGACCCCTGCCCAGCGCCGGACTGCCCTGGCCACCACCTCTCTCCAGGGCCCCCCACTTCCCTATCCCCCCCTCACCGCCGAGCCCCTCCTCAGCCTTGGCTAGCAGCGCCCCTGGGTGCCCAGGTCGGCTGAGGACCCGCCGGCGACCACAGGGCCCCAGGGCCCCGTTGCTGGAGACCACGCCGGTATCTGCGTCGCTGTCCCTGCGAGTCACTGGAGAGAGCCTTGGGAAGGCCGGGTGGCTGAACTTGAAGCCCTTTCTAGAAAGCTTATTTCTTCTAATGAACTTTCTCTTCCGAGTTCACACTGCGTCGTGTGCAGACACTCGCTCTGTCAGAGGCAGCCCTGTGGCCCCCAGGAGCCGGGGGTGGTCAGGGAGGGCTTCCCGGAAGAGGCGAGCGGACGGCTCCCAGCGAGAGCATCCCGCAGGGGCGTCCGGACAAGACCGGGTGGAGCCGAGAGCCTGAAGCACGTGTTCCCCGGGGTGGACACAGGACTCTCGATGGAGCTGAGGCTCCGGTCCCCAAGGCGAGAGAGGAGCTTGGAAAAGGCTGGCCCAGGTCGGCCAGGAAAAGCAGACGGAGGTTCGGGGCCAGGCCGGGCTTTTTCTTACCTGCCTGCTCTCCCTGTGCTGGGCCAAGTCTGTGCGCTACCCCGCGTGTGTTCAAAACGGTAACAGTCGCCATTTTTTTGTTACATTAGAAAAGCTACAAAATAGGGCTAACCCACGTTTGTTCAAAACTGTAACAGTTGCCACTTTTTTTGTTACATTAGAAAAGCTACACAATAGGGTTTCCTCCTCCCCCTTAATTAAGCGTCCTTCAACATGGCTGCTGAATGCGGAGTCCACTGGGGCCCGGCCTGCGGGTAATGAAGGAGGGGGTCTGGGCAGGCCGCTTCTCTATCAGCAAGCACAAGGAATTCAGAGAAATGACCCGTGGGGAAGGGGACAATTGTGAAAAAATATTCCCTCTAGATTTTCGAATGTAAAGAATAATGCAACAGCAAACTTAGGTGTCCGGGGATGTGTGTCTGTGCACAGTGCAGGAAAAGGAAGAGTCACGAGTGTGTCCGGGAGTAAGGGCAGATGTCCCACGTGGCGTTGAGGGACGTGGACACGAAGCAAGGTTCAAACGTGGACTGACTTTATGAGGTTTGACCACGAATCCACTAAGTTTATACGGTAAAGTCTGGGGTTATTAACATGCATAGGATGTTAGTGTCAATATGTGGCTAGACTTAAATCCTCTAACTATTTTTTAAGACTTAGATTTGTTCTATAGGTAAGTAGCTATCATTTTCCTTTTTCTGTAAAGACAGTGAGGTTTCAGAAGAACATCCACCCGTGAAGAAATTCTGTGGGTTGCACGTTTCATCAACCCGCGAAGTGCACACTTTCCCCGGAAGCCGAGGTTCACGAGTGGGCGGAAGGGACGCAGGTTTGTCTGTGGACGGAACCAGCGTCTAGCAGGGGTGTCGCAAACAAACCGGGCCCGCAGCTCGCAGAGCCCTCAGGGGAGAACAGGAACCCTGGGAGTTCAGGGCCCCGGAAGGTGAGGGGGCAGGAGGACCCGACTCTCTCCTCGGCCGCCTTCGAGCCGTCGCTTTCCTGACCTCGGACCCCGCTCCCCGATGGCCGTGCCCCTCGTGCCCCAGCAGCCCCCCACTTCCAGAGCCGGCGCGGGCACAGCTCAGGTCTGCGAGTGTCGAATCCTCCGCCCGCCGCCAGTGGTGCTTGTTCCTGGGACAGTCCCAAGCGCCCGGGGGCCCTCGGACCTTCTCCCCCACGGCTCACCTTGCACACCCCACCCCCCGAAACGCTGCACGAGCCCCTTGACGGTCTCAGCCGGGGGCCCTGGAAGCTGCGGCTTCCTCCCTGAGCTCAGCGCCTGTCCCTTCTTGGTGGCGCCGATGACAGGCTTCAGAAACTCTTGCAGGCCCGGGAGCACAGAGCCCTGCGTCTCGCAGCTGAGAAAGCGGGGTGGCACGGGCCCGGACAGCTGGCGGCCCCGAGGCCTGTCAGGGAGCCCTCAGCGCCGGGCACCGTGCGGCCGCCGCTCGGCCGCTTTTGATGGAGTAATTGGGCCCCGAATGAGGCGCGGCCTCAGAAAACGCAGAAGCAGCTGCTGGGCCGCCCCGCCCCCACCGCCGGCCCCAGCCCGCGGCCCCCTCCGGCCCCCCTCCGGCCCCCCTCCGGCCCTGCCCTTTGGCTTAATTAGGTGGTGGCTGCAGAGTGGAGAGCGTGAATACCTTTTGTGTCCTGGCCGGGGCCCTCGCAGCGCCCCCCCCCCCCGAGTGTCCCTTGTGCTTTGCTGTCTCTGAACCTTTGTGCCGCCTGCGCCCCCCGCTCCGAGCGCCCTCCCACTCTGCTTTGTCGCCCTGGACCGTCCCATCTGCCAGCCGTGCAGACCCCGGCCCCCAGGACCTTCCCGCCAGCCGGGGCCACCCGCTGCCCCCAGCTCCAGGCCCTGCTCGTTTGGCCCTTCACACCCCCAAACCCGGGGACTTCTCCGTCCCCAGTTGTCCGTCTGGAGCTATTTTTCATCCACGCAGGACGAGGCAGACCTCGCCCCGGGCTTGGCCCTTCCCTGCCCGCCATGTCCTCCTGCGAAGGCGGGGGGCGCCTCGGTCCCCCACAAGGCCAGACGAGTAACAGACGTGCAGCGCCCAGCAGGGAACCGCAGGTGCTTGATAGAAACTAATCAATACACCGGACTGAGCCCCGGACGGAGAGAGCTGGGCTGAGCGGGAGCCGTTCGACCTCTCAACGCCATCGCGTGTGACCCTCCCGGGCCGAGCAGTGCCCACACAGCACGTAGGACACAGAAGGTGAACGTGGACCGTCGTGCGTGTCGACAGAAGTGACGATAACAGTGATGACAAGTGATGATAATTCATTATCTTTCGAGCAAGAAGAAAACCAGGAAGAAGATGACAGTTTCTCGCAGAAAACGGCTGCTTGTCCTCGGTCCTCTCTGAGGTCACCGTGATGAGTTTCTGACCCACTCGGCTTCCAGGCTGTGGGAACACAGAGCTGAAGGACACAGGGGAGCCCGGGGGCCCCTCGGGGTGGCTCTGTGCAGGGCCCCGAGCTGGGTCCCTGCACTTCGAAGGCACCACTGACTTTGTGGGAGCTCCTGAGGCTTAATTTCAGGGTGAGTCGTCAGCTGTGGGACCCCATGAAGTTTGGGGTTCCTGGTTATTGTTCTGTCCATCTCACACACAGTGCCTGACTGGGGGAGGGGCTTGGAGCCACGACCGACCGCCCGGGAGTCAGGGGTGTTTGCAGGATTGCACATCTGAGAGTCCAGCCTTCTGCGAAAGCGTTAAGGTTGTCACGGAAACCCACGTGGGGACAGGGGTTTCGGGGGAAGAAGATGCTCCGTGAACGTATGCGCCTCCTTGCCGTTCTCGTTTCCGTAACTCTTACCTGATCTCGAGCTGACGTTCGTGGGGAGCAGCGTGAACGAAGGGGGCGGGCGTGCTGCGGCGTCTCAGTGGGCACGGCCGCCCCCACCCACGCGTTCGGGACGGAGCCGGGCTGAGTGGTGCCTTCAGAGCGTGCCCCCTGCCAACTCTGTGCTCTTTAACACTCCGTGGGATGACGCGGTCGGGAGCCACCGGCCAGGGGCTGCCGGATGCTGGGGACGGTGGCCACCTTGTCAGAGGAGGCCGGAGAACCACAGCCCCCCATCCGACCTCGGACCAGAAAGCCGCCCTCGGCTGAGGAGAGCGCCGGGAATTACTTTCACTTCTCTTAGTTAAAATGCGTTCTTATCTTTTTTTTGAGACAATATCTTGCAAAATGGGGAAATTACTCAGTGTGGCTTGGTAAACAGTGCTTATCACGGAGCTGTTCGGGTCGCTTAGGGATTCGCGGAGCCCGGCAGTCAGCCTAACGCAGCTGCAGGAGGGGCGTGGGTGGCAGCGAGCAGTTATCAGGGTGTCGGGAGGGGACGGGGACAGCAGGTCTCCAGGGAAAGGTCAGAGCGAGCGGCCGCCCCGCAGAAGCCGGAATGGCTGAGAGTTCACCGGGGAAACGTCTCTCCCTGGGGCGTGTGCGTGTGCGTGCGTGTGCACGTGTGTGTGCCTGTGCCCAGCGTCCCTTAGTCAAACGTGAGCGTCAGCCAGCGTCACGAAAAGCCCATCGGGGTGGTGACCCAGTGCCCGGGACCGGCAGCCGCATGTGACAGGACAGTTACAACAAGCGGGCTGCAGATGGGCCCATTAGGGACGGTCACACAGCAGATCTGCCGGGGCCTCGTTCTGGGTGGGGGGGAGTCCCCGTTCCCCACCGGGAGCCGGCCCTGTGTCCCGTCTCTCGGACGCACACAGCACGGGCCACGGTGGGGCGCAGAGGTTTGTTCTTGCCAGGGGCCTGCAGCTGCAGCTCCTGTGAGGTCACCCTGCTTCTCCGGACGCGGAGAACACGCAGAGGGACTGTGGGCGCCTTCCATCCCATGCGCCCGTCCCTCGCCCAGCGTCGGGGGGGCCGCGGGGACGGCCGGGGACGTTCTCGCAAGCCTGTCCCACACATGCTCCTGGACGTTCCCCTCGGCTTCAGTCACGTTCAACGCAGGTTTTTACTTATTTCAAACGTAGCTCGTGTTGGTCGTTCTTGTCGCAGAAGGCTCACAGGCTCGACTGGGGAACACAGAGGGGCAGAATGAGGCCCACGAGCCGCCTGTCCCCGCACCGGGCCTCGTCCCTGCTCGGCTTCTCTTCTGTGCCCGTTTACCTCTTCGGTCCGCGGCTCGGTGACGGTGCCCTCGCTGGCCACGTGTCACGCCCTCCACGGTGCCCAGGCCATGTGCCCGTGTCGCTGCTTGGTCTGCCGGGTTCCGCGGTGGCCTCTGAGCTGGGGACCGGGCCCTCCCCGGGGGGGGGGGGCGGTCCTTTTCACTGTGTCTCCTTGTGTTTTATCCAGCCTGGGAAGTAATTGGCCCTCGGCCCTCCCCGCCTGCCCTAATGAACCCTCTCCTCCTCCTCGGCGGCTTTGTGCCTGGCGCGCAGCTTTGCCCGCTACCGCTAATTACGGTCCCCAGATAACCCGCCGCCCGCGCCCTTTGTGTACACACTCAGGCAGGCGCTGCTTTGTTCCGATTGTCCCTTCAAAGGTGCAAAGAGGTTTTTCTTAAGCCTTTGTAGTCTTGGCCTTTCTTTTGGCAGAATTTGGGAATGACAGGTCTTTTCTCTCCGAGTGATTCCCACTCTGCAATTTCCCCCATCAGATGAAGGCTTGAGAAATGAGACATTTGCATTATTATGTGTATGGATGGATTTCTGCCCCCAGAATCCTATTCAGCTTATTTTGCACAACGCGCTCCGCAGCAGCGTGAAGTGCCCGGGGCCCGGCCGCAGGAGCAGAGAGGCAGGAGCTCGGACGGCGGCGCTGGGGGCCGCTAACGCTGCTGGTGGGCGACCTCTGCTTTCCCAGTGGCACCCCGGGCCCGAAGGCTTCACTCCAGAACGCGGGGCTCTCTAGGCTTCAGCAGATCCTGTGCCGACCCTGCTTCTCGGGGACCTGCCGGGGCCCGGCGCTGGGGACGGGGTGCCGGCCGGCGTCGGTGCCCGGCGGGGCGCGCATCCTGTGCGCGGGGCTCGGTGCCGAGTCTCCTTGGTGGGGCCGTGCCCGCTGACCTCACCCGACGAGCAGCGCACCCAGTGCATCGTTTGGACATGCTCAGGGGCGCGGCGAGCTTCCTGCGTCGGGCCGAGCGTTTACGTTTAGGGGACATGAACCTGCTGCGCGTTTCTTCCCAGAAGCCTGGGCTCTGCTGGGCACAGGGTCGCCCTGCTGAGGGCGCGGTCAGTCCTCACATGGGTTTGCACGGGCTGCAGGCCTGGGCCGTCCAGCCGTGGCGTCCTCGGAGTGGCGCCCGGCCCGGCCCCCTTCCGCTGGCCGCGTCGCCTTCTCTGCGCCCGTCTGCGGCGGGGCGGGGGGGGGGGGGGAGGGGAGTGGGCTGGGCGCGTCCGCAGTCTGGCGCAGGACAAGCTGCGGTGCACAGCGCGGCCGGTGCCGCCCGCACGCCCCCGCACGCTTGCCCCCACGCGCCCCCCCCACGCCAGCCTCTCGCGCGCCCGCCCCCGCACGCCGGCCCCGCCCCGGCCGCCCCGTGCAGCTGCTCCGCGTCGTCCCCGCGCCGCAGACCGCGCACC
>CM053514.1:73474529-73516115 GCA_028627145.1 Eidolon dupreanum
CCCCGGAATCCAGCGACCTTTGCTGCTCTCGCCTAGACGAGGCCACACAGGAGGAGGCCAGAACACCTCCCTCGCTGCTGTTTGCCCAGCCCCCAGTCCTCCTGGTTGGGGTGGGCAACCTCACCTCGAGGCCACAGTACGTTCCCTGAGGACAGCATCGTGCTGCCCGTTGTTTACAGAGGACCCGGTGTGGCTTATGAAAACCAGCGTTTTCTCTCATTGTCTAGTCTCTGTTGTTTGTCCCACCACTGAAATATGCTCTTCCCTCTTCACTTTAATTTGGTTCAGAGCATAAATGGACCCACAATAGATCGTTTGTCCCGATCGACGGCATGGCTTGCATTCTCCCGTGGTGGGCCACGTGCTGTGGACGGCCTGGCTGGTCCTGTGCCATGAGCTGTCCAAGTCGACTGTAATCAAAGGCCCGTGAGTAGAAGCTGCAGGCTGACCGCATCTGGGCACCTTAATGAGGCGTCTGGGCGCGGGTCCAGCGGGCCCAGCCCCCGCTGTGTGGCCTGAGCCGGTGTTCAGCCACAGCCTTTCCCAACGCAAGCTCAGGCTGAGCTGCAGGCTGACACTCACACCCAGCTCGTGGGAAACCGCCCGAGGGGCCGTTTGCTGTGGTAACAGTTTCTATTTCTCCCTCCCTCCCTCCCAGGAATCTTACTTTCTCTTTTCTAAAAGGAAAAGCAGCTGATTTTAGCGAGTATTTAGACAAAATGAAACAATTTGGATGATGGCTAAAATCATATCATTTTAGAAATAAAACAATTCCAGAAATAATGTCCAGTCTCCTCCTTTGACAAAGGAAAATTGAGTCTCGGAAGGTCAAGTGATTTGCCCCAGTTCAAACGAGAGAACGGAAATGAACTCAAATCAACACAGCTTCCTGATTTCTAGTTTGCGACACCAAAAGCTATCCCAGAAGGCTGAACCCGAATATTTTTGAAAATAGCCAGACTTGCGAGTGTGAGCCGCTTGTCCTACATTCAGTGACAGCCTCACCTCTGAGATCCCAAGGCCATGCCCCATTGACTCCACAGTGACCATGCGCCCCAAGGGAAGAAAACGTGGGAAACATCAATGGGCAAGGCTTTAAAGATTTACGGCCCACGGGCCCGTACCACAGGGTGAAGGGAGCTCTGGGCACCTCTCAACAGCCGTAACCTTGAGAGGCTCAAAGTTGGAGGTCACTGTTTGCCCATGAAATTCCCATGGTGCCACAGTCGGCGCTGGAGTGCTGAGATTTCTCACGTGGGTACGGCTGTCCTGGAAGTGAGGGCAGCTGGGCTTCGACGTGTCTAGTGGCAAAGCAAAGTGCGATGCAGACGTGTGCCTTGGGAAGACGTCTGAGCTGGGTGAGGAGGGCGGGGCGGGGGCTCCGGGGAAGACCATCGGCCAGGTCATGGTGTGGCATCGCGTGTGCTTAGTAAACCCGAGACCCGGACAACGTCCCTGGTTTGGAACATCGCTGTTAAAGGGAAAGGCTCTGAAAGTGATTTACACATCGGCAAAGCCACTTCCTGACCACTGGGGTGGTTACAGTCCACAAGATGACCAAACGGCAAGCGTAGCCGAGGGAGGTGGAGAAGCTGGGAGCCTCACAGGCTGCGGGCAGAGTTCGAGTGGAGCGGCCGTGCGGGAACATTCGGGCAGCTCCTCGGTGAGTGAAAGGCAGAGTTACCACGCTACCTAGCGGTTTCAGGCCTAGGCGCATCCCCGAGAGCCGCAAACATAACCTAGAAAAACCCGCACGGACGTCCACAGCAGCCCCATTCGGGGTCATGAGCCGTGGGTGGAAACGACCCAAAGGCCCAGCAGCTGGTGAGCGGATGAACTCCCGGTGCTCTGTCCCGCGAGCGACGCTTCCTCGCCTCGGCAGGGGTGCAGCAGCGACACGGGCGCCTCGAAAACGTTTTGCTCCGCGAAGGAAGTCCGGCAGAGAGGCCGCGCTCCACCGACGTGCGCGGCCCCAAAGGCGCAAACCCGGGACGGGCAGTGGACTGGGGGCTGCCAGGGGCTGGGCGAGCGGCGACGGGGAATGGCTGTGAGGACAAGGTTTCCTTGGGGCTGATGACAATGTCCCGGAATCAGCAGGATGGTGGGACAGTGGCTGTGCTGGCACAGCTGTGGCCATCTGAAAACAGCGGATCTGGGTGAGTTCATGGCATGTGAATTAATCTCGATACAGCTGTTGGTGAAAACCCGGGCACTGGACGGCGGTCCCTGCACGGACCCTGGGCCTGGGGTGGGATGACCAGAGGCGCGGGGATCGGGTGCGCTGAGCGGGTGTCCGGGGCCCGTTGGCCCCTTGGGAACCCGGACGTGGCGCCACGTGGCGCTGGCTGACGACGGAGACTCACCCGCCGCTGTTGTGTCCTCGGTCCCTGCAGGGTGAGGACCTCCTCGCCGACGGCATGCGGCCCTTCGAGGCGCAAACGTCCGCTCTGACCTTCGCCCCCGCCTCCTGGGCCGGGCACCCCTCGGGCGCACTGCGGACCCCCGGACGGCTCCCGCCGGACGAGCTCAGCCCCAAGGTGGACGGCGGGGTGCGCAAGCGGAACCTCGTGGCGGCGCTGGGCGCCTACCTGGCCCTGCAGCCCCCCACGCCCTCCGCGGACGGCAAGCTCACGCCCCACGAGCTCATGCGCATGCCCTGGAGGGTGCCCAGGGTCCTGTCGGCGCCTTCGGCCTCCAAGAAGTGGTCGTCGCCTGCAGAAGGCCCCGGAGACGCCCCCGGCCCGCGCGACGGTAAGTCGGCCTCGCCCCCGCCGCGGCGCTTCCGGCGTCTTCCCGGCCCCCTCCCGGGGCGGGCTCTGCACCCCAGGCCCGAGGGGGCCTCCTTCCCCACGGCTCCCCCCCGGGTGCAGCCAGGCGCAGCGCGAGGAGGCAGCGAGGCCCGAGGCCGCGACTCCTTCGTGGGGTGCGTGCCCCTCGGGCCGGGGGCTGTCGCCGCTTAAACCCTCCGCGGTCGCGCAGCTCCACGGCTCTGCTGGTGAAGACGGCGAGACGCGTGGCCAGCCCCGGCCCCCAGCTGGCGCGGCTCGCAGTGTTTTGCAAATTGAATCCCAAGGCTTTGGACCCGCCGGCCTGCTTTAGTCGCGCACCTCGCCACGCCGTGGTCAGACGCGGCCCAGATCCCGTGTTCGCCGTGCTCCCACCCGAAGCCGTCGGAGACTGCGGGCACCCCCTGCGGCCCACAAAGGGGCGCGCGCTCCGCGGGGGGCTCTCAGAGCCGGCGGGGGGCCCCGCGGTGCTCCTCCCCGGCGCTCCCCAGGGCCTGCCGCTCCCCGGGGCGGGCGCACGGGGCCCTGGTCTGCTCCTTCGCCAACAGCCGCTGCCCGAGAGCAGCAGCACATCCGGACAGCTCCGCCGAGCTGCGACTTCTCCTCCGAAGGTTCCCAAACGGCAACACCCGGCCTAACGCAGTCGCAGGCCCGGGGCCCAGGTCACGCGTGTGAGCGACCGTCGCTGCGTCGCTCCGGCGGGCTGCTGGCCCGCGGCCGTCTGGCCCTCGCGCTCGTGTGGCCGCGAAGGCACTTTTAAGTGGGAGCCAAGTCGTGACGAGAGGGCAGGCTGCGTGGAGGTCACCAGTGTTTTCTTCCCGCGCTTGTCTCGGAAGTGACACCTGTGCGAGGGGACCCAGGGGACAGCGCGGGCGCCCGACCGGGACCTCCGTGCGCGCGTCTGCGTCGCCGGGGCTGGCGGCGGCCGCGGGAGCCCGACCCCGGCCGCGCGCCTCTCCTGCGGTTCTTCCGCGCGCCTTGCGCATTAACCGCGCTCACCCTGCGAGGCCCCTCGGCCCGCGCTCTGCGCTCCCGCCCTCAGCCGCCACCTGACCGTCGGTGGCGGCTCTCCTTCCGGACCCCACCCCCCCGCCGCCGCGCCCGGCACCACCTCGCGCCTGCGTGTGGACTCCGCGGAAGGTCACCGCGCTCTGCGCAGCCTGCGCGCAGCCTCCAGGCCCCCTCTCCACGGTGCTGAGCGCCCCGCCCCTCTGCTGCGCCCTGCTCCCCGCGCCAGGCCCTGCCGGGCGCCCAGCCCTTCTCTCCTCCCGTCCCGCACCCCACGGCTTAAAACCCCGTGCGCTCAGCACCGCGTCCGGGTTGCTGGGAGTGGGAGGAGGTCGGGGTGCTGACTCCCCCCGCGGGACTGCACTCCGCCAGGGTGCCCGGGGCGCGCAGAGAGAAGGGGGCGGCTGCGGTGTCCCTGCGCCTGCCGCCACCCCGCCCAGGAGCTTCCTCCCGTCACCTGGCACCTTCCCTCGTTTCACACCCCCTGGAGGTGCCCTCTTCGCTCCCCAGGGACCCCTACGAACTGCACACTTCGGTGGGTGTTCTTCTCTGTGCCGAGGCAAAGCTGGCCATCTTTATGCGTGCTGTCTTCCCAACTGCACTGCGTGGTTTAAGAAGTCGTGTACAACGCCAGTAACAGCACGGACAGAAAGACTTGTACGGGCCCCCTCGTGCACCGCTGGGCTTCAGCGACCAGCGGCCCCCAGTTTCTCCTGCTACCTCTGTGGGCCCACCGCCTCCCCCTGCCCTCTGCTGTCATCGAGTGGTGTCGTCTGCCAATATTTCAGTTCTGTGTGGCTGCACGATGAGGCTCTTACACAAGCCTAACCACGACAGCTTTAGGGCGTTGAAGTTCATAGTAACGCCTTAATATCACTTAAGTATCTAATCGGTCTTTAAATTTCTCGGTTGTTATGAATTTTCGTTACAACTGATTCTTTTTGAAGCAGGATCCAAACAGGGTCCGGTGAATTAGTGGATATGTGTGTGAAGCCCCATCTAATCCACAGGTTTCTCCTCCCTTTTTTTCCCCCTTGCACTTATTTATTTTAGGGACTAGTTCACTCGTCTCAGAGAGTGTTTCTGGATTCGTTGATTGGCTCCCCAAGATAACATACTGCTGTATTTCCCGTAACGTAGGATCTTGCCCAGAGACTTGACCCTTTGTGTTCAGTGTTGAGAAGAAGGCTTCAGCAGTGGTGACGTGTCCTTCCACGAGGGGGACACGGTCTGGCCGTGTCTCGTTGCCTCGTATAGCGGCATGGGCTGCCGAGCATCTCTGGCAAATTTCTGCTTGACGGTTGGAAGACCACTTGGTCCTTGCGGTGAGCTACACCCCACCCGCAGGGTAGGATGCACCCTGCGCTCCCCCCCAGAGCCCGTCTCCGTCTGCAACAGCACGTCCGTGCGATGACTTAACCAATGCTCGTCTCCCCTTGTGGACCATACGCTCCAGGAAAACAGCGAGATGTGCCTCTCCTTCCACCTTTCGCCCGGGGTCCGGCGTGTGCCTGGCATGGTATTTGCTGAGTGGACGAATGCGTGCGTTCCGCTGCATAAATGGTCTCCTCTGCTCTTCTTATCAACCTTAAAAGATGATGTTATTTTCAGCCTGATTTTTCCGATGAGGAAATTGTAGCTTAGGGTAAATAGTGGTTTTTCCCAAAGACAGATAACTTAAGACAGAGTTGGTGCTCTTAAGCATCAACTGTTCAAACTACAGATTTAATTTGTTCCTCTGGCTAAGTGGCTTTGGACTCTAATGTTTTAAATGGCCATTGAGCTCCACATTCCAGCTTCCTCTGACTACCCCTTGCGTGGGAAGTTCTGAATTGAGCCTTAAGGGTTGCCAAGGAGAGGACAAGGTCACCTGGCCCAGGGGTGTTGATCAGTAGGAGAGATGAAGACTTCTCCGTACATAGTCAAGGAAAAAGGATGAGAGAAGAAGAGACCGGCCTCCCTAGGTTCACGGTCCAGGGCTTCCTGAGATCACCTGTCAGTTCACTGCTGGGATTTAACTGTTCAACCGCAGCGTCACCCAGGTGGGCAACGTCACACTGCTCCCTGGAGACTGCTAATACCATTTGGAAGAGCCACCCAGGGGCCTTGTGAAAAGTCCAGATGGAGTCCTGGTGTCACAGCGCGGACTGCCCACGGAGGCGCAGGGCACGCCAGGCCCCTCCATGAGAGCTGCTGCCACCTCCACGGCAAGGCAGGCGGAGAGCTGTGAGGACGGCGAGGCCCCGGGGCGCGGGCACCTCAGACGCCCTGGGCCACGTGCCAGAGCAGCGAGGGAGGGGCCTGCGGCTTAGCTGCTGCCTGACTCTCACGGTCGAAGCCGCTTGTGCGACCCTCCGAGTTCAGACAGAACCACAGGAAAACCCACTCGTGCGCATGCCCGGATAAGTGGCCGGCAGATCAGGCGACCGGCTCGCTGCGTGTGGCAGATGTTGGTTAGGTAAAACCCCGCCATGGAAAAGAGATCATCTCCCTCACTTACTCGTCATTTACACTTGCCTCTTTTCAAAGAGCTTTTCGGCAGTATCAAACTAGATGACCCGCGTGAGTGGACCGGACGCAGGCGAAGCGCAGGGCGGCAGGGCCGGGGTCCAGAGGCCACCTCGTGCAGCCCCCCAGGCCGTGGCGCAGTTCCCTAGGTGGCTGCCCAGCGGGTCACTCCCTGAGGGGACATCGTTCTTTGGTTTTGAGTTCAGTTCAATATGGGAATCAGAATTTGTAGAAGATGATTCACTGTCCGGCAGTTATATAAGTAATAAATGGTTCCCACACAAAACCTCCATGATCGATCTAAAGAAAGAAAAACACGGAAATCGCTGAGGTGAGGGCGGGGTCTGGAGTGTGTCCGTCGCCTCGGCTTCCCACGTGGCCGTGAGGCTGCCCGGAGCAGGGCCGGCGGGAGCGGCTGCAGCTCCGCCTTCGTCCTTCACTGTGGCCACAGGGCTGCTGCTTCCCGAGGCTCGGTGGGCGCTCGGTCAGGTCCCACGGACTCTGGCCCACCCCTGGGTAATTAAAGTGCCATGTCCACTTTTCATATTTAAATGTTTAAGAATTGTGGTAAAATGCACATTGGTTTGGATCTGACCGTAAATTGAGTTCCGAGCTGCAAATATGTGTTAACCACTCGCCATCCAGAACTTGGCCCCCGAGAGGGAGTTCCACCGCTGTCGCCATTCTGAGGCCGTTTCCCGGAGTGGGATCCAGAAACTGCTGGCTGAGCCCTCTTCACTCACGTGGACGGGTTTCAGTTACCACGTGTGGCAGCCGTGTCCGGCCGGTATTATATTCTAGTCCGGCATCTGTCACCAGCATGTCGGCTCCCCTTGTCATCGTCAGCGAATGTTCTGAGCGTGCAGGCCCACGTTCCTGTGACACTACCTGAAATATCCTTCAGAAAGCAACTTGACCGCTGACCCAGCACCAACCAAGTCACGCAATTAACGCCAACGCTGACTTGATATTTGGGCTCAGGTAGCAGAAGGAGCGTGACTGGGCGCACCCAGCCCTCCAGGCACAGACTGGATGGCCGGATGGGTGAGGACCGCTTTCACCCAGGAGCCGCCTGGCACTGCTTTAGCCGGCGAGTGGCATGTGCCACTTAACTGTCCAACCCTCAGCCCCTCAAGCTGGAAGGAGGACACGTTTCACTTACTTGTGTTGTTTTCAGTAAAAATAGGCAGGAAGCTGACATCTGATTTATGCCTAGATCTCCTGCAGGCCCACGTGAGGACGGAATAAAGTAACAAGCTCCTTCGCAAGTTATCTGAATTGTTTCAGATACCTGAGAGTTGGCCTCCAGGAATTAAACCAACTGTCTATTCTTTAAACAAAAGGAACACAGTAAATTCCTCATGATGATAATGATGATGATGGTGGTGATGGTGGTGATGGCGATGGTGATGGTGATGGTGATGGTAGCGACGATGGTATGTGTTTGGACATGGCTAAGCTATGTACTCACGTAGACGTGGTGATAAAGGCACTTAGGAGCAGAAGCTGTCGTGCATAACCCACATCGCACGTGTTAAAGCAGTTTAGCGGTGAGGTTATCTGCACACACTGCTTACTCTCGAAAGCGATAACCTTTGTCTGGGGGACCCTTTTAAGACACATCGTTCCCGCAGGTTATGCCTGCAGCGTCGTGTGTGTAAGTTGATCTTCTACGCCAGGCCTTATATATTTGATGTCCTGACATTTCGAGTAATTGCTCTGATAGAGCCCACTTGGAGTATTGAAAGCTACTTAAAATGTCATTATAAGCCGGCCGGATCTCAGAATTGTATGGTGCCGCTGATGGAACAAAAGAACGTTCCACTTTGATGCACGTGGCATTTGATTGTGCCCCGTGCTGTGGTCCCTCTACGATCCACCAAGGTTAGCCGGACTTTTACAAAAGGATTTGCTCATTTCTATTTATCTTCAAATGACTGACAGTCAGTGCGTCTGCGATGACTCTGCGTGGTCTGCAGTGGTCACACGGGAGATGATTTCTCACATGCGTAAATGTTCCCATCAGAGGCGGCCGGCCGTTTAGAGTCTGCCATTGACCACCTCAGGTGTTTAACGTTATTTTTCACTAGTGATAACCTGAAAAGTTTCTTTTTTGGATGAGAGGAGGCAATTTTAGGAATTATATTTGATTATTCCATTTCGAAGGTGGATATTTCTTTTTATAATCGTTCTGAAAGGACCATGGAAAGCCTCCCCTGTTTCTGACCTTTATCTTAAAGACCACGAGCTTTACCATGTGCCAATCTCTGCTCTGTCCTCTAAATAATGAGACAGAACTAAAGGAAGCTGAAGGAAGAAGATGTGTGATGACCGTAAGAAATCATTTTTCCGCGTTATTAAATGTTAGGACAGAATATCGTGTTGAGAAAGGGGCACAGTTTCCCATAAAGCACGTCGATTATGAGACACGTGGAACCCACCCACACGTCTCGTCCCGTGTCACTTCCTCAGCGGCCCCTTCGTGGGGGTCGTCGGCTCCGTTTTGCACAGACAGGACCTGCACTGGTGGAGGCCGGACAGGACACCCTCAATCGCAAGCGTCAGTGGTCCCGAGAGGCTGACTCCACAACGTGTCGCTTTTCCCCGGGGCGTTACCTCGCCCTCTCCGGAGGACTGCCACCCCTTCCTTGTGGTGGAGATTTTAGTATTTCTGGTCTGTCTGGCCCTGATTTGACCAGCGAGAGCACCTTCCATCCCTCCTACCCCCCATTGGCATGAGACAGGACAGTACACGGTGGGGTGGTTTGTGGGTGCTGAGAGCTCCCCCCCCCAGGCTTCCCCCGACATCTGGAAGTGATGTTGGCTCAGCTCCTCCAGCTCCGCCGCCGGGTCATCGTCTGCTGTCGCACGCCCCGTCCAGCAGCAGAGCCACCGGGCCCGCCCCCAGGCGCACAGAGACCCCTCGCCTCCGGGCCAGGCCGCCCCACCCTGCTGTCCTCCCGAGAACTGGGTTGTCGCCAGAGCCTCGTCTGGAGCCCCGGCTCGGGCCTGTGTCAAGCCTGCAGCAGATGTCAATTAGATGACGTCACACTGCCCAAACCGTAGCCAGCGCCTCCCAGCTCACGCAGCGAGATGGAGCCCTCCTCACGGTCTGAGACCTGCCTACCCGGGCCAGCTCTCACATGACCACCCGCTAGCGCTCCCCGCCGCTCCCCTGTGGCCCCCGGCTGTCCTCCTGTCCCTCCGGCCCTCCCGCCCCGGGGCCTTGGCACGGGCATCTCCTCTGCCCGGAGCATCTTTCCTCCACGTACCCTCCCCGCCCCGGGCTCATGCCTCACCTCCTTCTGGTCTCTGCTACACTCCCCTTCTCAGGGAGTCCCCCCCCCCGCCCCGTGGTCCCACACGACGCGGCTCCCTCCCTGCTTCCGCCGTCTCCACAGCCAGCAGCAGACGTTCTGGGCACTCACGGGCATTCTCTGTCTCTTCCACCCACTCCGTGAAAGCAAGGGCTTTGTTAGAGGCTTCACTCCTGCCCCCGGGAAGGCAGCTGTGCATGGAAGTTGTGCAGGAAGTTTTTTTGCAGGGAGGGAAGGATGGAGGGAGGGAGAGGTGGAGGAAAGCCGGGAGGAAGGGGCGTTCCTTCTCCCGACCCTCCGGTTTAGACTGGAGAACCTGGGGGGGCGGAGCGGAAACTGCTCGCTGACTGCTGCCACCTCGGAATCCTGGAATGAGTCGCCCCCACCTCGGGCGACCCCGATGGCTGCCTGGGGCGCGCCCTGGGCGGGGGACGCATCAGGGGGACGCGTGCAGCAACCCTGACTGCACAGAGGCAGCCCCAGGGCGTCTAGGGGTGGGCTGCAGGGACCCAGCCTGCCTCCCGGGCTTGTCCAAGGCCACTGTGCCGCCAAACAGGGTCTGAGCAGTCACCCGAACACCCACGTTCTCCCCGCTGCATCTCAGCTCTCGCACAGTAACCCCCAGAAGCCTGGAGTCATGAGGCGCCTGGGGTCACGGGAAGCCTGGAGTCACGGGAAGCCTGGGCGCGCGGCCGAGGTCGCAGGGCACGTTTTGTCCGGGCGAGATCTGAGCACCAGCCCGGGCGCCTTGAAACTGCGCGCAGTGTAACTCGGTGGCTTGAGGTGGCCGTGACGTGTCCTTGCAGGAGAGCCGGGGAACGCCCCGCCTGCTGCCTCCACTTCAGAGCAGGGCCTCCAGAGTGGACAGGGATGGGCCAGGCCCTCAGCCCCCTGTGGCCCGTGGGACCGAGCCGTCCTGTGCCCGGCGTGCTTTCTCTGCCGTTAGCCCACAGATGGCTCGGCGTCTGAAGACCGTTGCCGCGTGCACCGCCCATGTCACCGCTGTGCGTCACAGGAGACCGATCTGTGGCTTCGGCTGGTTGTGTCCCAAACCCACAGGCAGAGCTGCAGCCGCAGACGGGCGGCCGTTCTCCCGAGAGCGGAGGAGTGTGGACCCCGTCCTGACCGTCCTGACCCCCCCCCCGTTGCTCTTTGCCCCGAAGCCCCTCCCCGGGCTCAGCCCCCAGGCTCACCTCACTTGGCATCTTCTGCACGGTAGTTCGTCGTTTGTGTTTGTTTATTTGTTTGCCGAGGAAGATGTGTTACTTTTACATTCAGAGTAATTGCTCAAAATACCGCCAGCCACTTAGGAGAGATGCCTAAGAGGCACCCGCTCCCCACATAGGAAAACATTCGTCATATTTTACGTGATTATAAAAGTAAATGCACTTCATGGTCAAGTGAATACGTGAGCACAACGCAAACACGTCAGCTGCCCAGGAGACACTCGGGCGGAGCCTGGGCCCAAGTCCGAAGGCAGCCGAGGCCCCCGCCGTGGGCCCCCGCCGTGGGCCCCGGACCGTTCATCGCCATGGTCCGGTGTTGGTTGGCGCCGTTGGGAAGGGTGGTGCGAGGTAGGGGTGGGAGGGACTTGGAGTGCAGAGGGGAGGCGGGGTCTCCAGACCAAGGTGAGGAGGCCGAGGCCTTCCTGCCACTTGTGAGCACAGCTGTGGTCCCTGTCCTCTGTGTTACCCGCCCTGCCGCAGAGGTCTGAGGGGCGGCTTCGCGACTGAGCCTGTGTCTCGCGTCGCGTCCGGGGAAATGCCTCTGAGTCCCGCGCTGACGTACGAAGCCACCAGCAGACACACCACGCGTGTCGATGCGGCTGCACGTGTGGCGTGAACAGTGCACGGGCCGTGGTGGCCACAGTCACACGAGGCTTGTCCCTACCAGCCGCAGGCTGTGGACGGCGCGGTGGGTGTCGGCGTGGTGCACGGTGGTGCCGGGCGGGTGCCCTGGGGCCGCGCCCACCCCGGGGTCGCAGTTCTCTGCCCCCAGCCAGAGGGAGCAAGCTCCTCCTCGGGCCTCGCAGCCCGAGGACCGCGACGCGGCTGCCCAGCCCCCTCTCCCCGGCTACGCGGCCCCCTCGCTGCGTCAGGGGCCCCGCTTCCGTCCTCCTCGCCGGTTCCGAGTTCGTTCGCCGTTCCCTGCGGGTCCCGCGTCCACCTTGACCTGTCAGAGGCACCGAACGGCGGTAACGGCTGGAGGCCACGTGTGGTCCACATTCAGCAAACCGCCCGGAGGTTGACTGAGCCCCGCCCGTGCCCGCGGGGGTGGGGCTGCGACCATGTCTGGGTCCCGGTGCGGCCGCCCCTGCCGCCCGACACGCCGACGCCCGGGCGATGGCCGCGTCAGTGTCACTGTGTGCCTGTTCCCCTAGGCGCGCTGACTCCGACCCCGCGGAAGGAGCCCAGGAAGCTCCCGCTCGGCGTGGAGAGGCCGCGCCCCGTGGACCTCGACGTGGTGGCCCGCGTGCTCGCCGACGCCGTGCACGGCGTGGGGGCGGCCGGGCCGTGGCCCGGGCCCGGAAGAGCAGCCGGAGAGAGGCCCAGGGAGCCGGCGGGCAGCTCCGAAGACGGCGGTGCCTGGGGCGGAGACGGCCTGCGAGGTGAGCCGCCCCCTGCCCTGGGGGGCAGGGACGGCGAGTGCGGGCCCCGGCCTGCCCGCGGGGTGCATCCTTTCTGCCCGGGATGTGGAGGGAGGAGCAGACAGCGTGGCGCCCCCAGGCCCAGGGTGGGTGAGGCAGTCCTGCTCCGGGGCGGGAGGGGCCCGCGGTCCGGTCGCTCGGCTTGAGGAGCGCGGGACGAGGCGGGCGCCGGTGGGCATGGCAGGTGGGTGCCGACTTAAAGGAGCGACCACCACAGAGACGTCGCCCACGTCGATGAATCTGGAGACACCTCACGTGAGACGCTTTGGGTCAGACACTTGACTTTCTCGCGAGTGTTGACGCTGGTCTCTCCCCGCGGTGCGCTGGCTCTGAGATGACACACGATGCACGGAGCGGGCGATGTCGCGACCGACTCCACCTTCCCCGCTGAGCTGCTAACCCCGCCTCGTCCCGGAAGCCCCAGAGCAGGGCTCCTGCGCTGTAAGCAGAGCGCTCAGGGGAGGAGTCACGCCAGCATCGCTGTGCAGAGGCGGGCTCCGCGGCCGTGAGCCGCGGCCCCGCACGGCGACGCTGCGGTCGAGGGTTCAGCTGCTTCTGTCTTTCGCAGCCGACGGGGAGCAGGACGGCGGCGGAGCGGCCGGCGAGCAGGTGAGCCCGGCGCGCCCGGCGCGCATCCCGCCCAGAGCTGTGTCTGCCGCCGTCCGTTCGCGGCTTGGGGATGCTCACGGAACGCAAGTTTTGTCTTGTCTTGTTTTCCTAGGAAAGAATGGGAAAATCCGCCATAATCCCCAAATTGAGAAAAGTATAAAGACTATATTCAAAATTATGTGTATCTAAATACGTACCATCTGTTTTCAGATACGGTGATATTTAACCATCATAGAAGCATGAAAAACGTAGTTAAACAAAGAAGAAAATTGATATTCCTTAGAGTTTCCGCGTGCGGGGGTGGGGTTGAGCATCACGTGACGCCACCAGACGCCCGTGCACACTCGAGGCTGCGTTGACCCCCGTGTCACGACTCTGACACGCTGACCCCCGTGTCACAACTCTGACACGCATCTCCATTCGGTTGGAAATGTCTCATCTAGACGTAATTCGAAGTGTAGGCCGTTGAAGCTTTGCCTTCGGCCTTCCGTGTCGAGTGGCCTGTCACCGTCCCATGTGGACGACTTTGTCACGCACGGCCCTCGCCCTGTGGAAGGCGACAGCCTCCCTCCGAGACGTCGTCTCATGTGAGTTCTCTTTCTACCAGGTCAACCGTCTGCGCCTCAAGCTCGGGGACGTCCCCCAGGACCCCGGGTCTCAGCGCCCGCCTGGGGCCTCCCCTCTCGCCGAGTCCTTCAAAGTGGAGACGAAGGTGGCGGAGGAGCCCGAGGCCGCCTGGCCGTGGGAGGAGGAGCGGGCCGGCGTGGAGAACGTGCGGAGCCAGACGTACTCCAAGGAGCTGCGGGGCGGGGGCGCCGGCCTCGGGGGGCTCCAGCCCTGGGCTCCGGGCACCCTGCAGGCGGACGCGCCCCTGGGGGCAGGCGCTCGGGGACGCCCGGACGGCGGCCTGCGCCTGGCGGTCACGGCCTCGGAGGAGGAGTACGGCTACATCGTGACGGCAGACGAGTGAGTGGCGCTGGTCGTGTGTCGCGGGCCCAGCGCCCCGGGAGGCGGGAGGGCGCTCTCGTTTTCTCCCAGGTGGCCTGAGGAAACGAGGGGAGGCGGCAGCCAGGCGTCTCGGGTCGGGGGGCAGCCGGCCTCCATCCCAGCGCTTCCCACCGGGGCCCCAGCCTGAGGGCTTCTCCTCGCATGAACCCCAGGCACAGCCCTGCCGGTCCCCCGGGCGGGGCCGTCGCCTGCTGCTCAGACCACAGGGCTCGCTGAGCGGCGCTGTCTGTGGGCGGGGCTGGCGGGGTGCTGGGAGCAGGGCCCGGGCTGGGCGGCGGCACCCAGGCTGTGCGGGACGCCGGCTCCAGGCCTGTGGGAGCTCCAGGGCTTTCTCTCCCACACCAGTCTCCAGATATCAGGACACGGGTCACCCTACCTCAGAGGGCAAACCAGGCCTCACGCAGTGTTCCGTCCTCAGCCTCATTTTGATCTGAGTGTGGGGGGGCCGGGTTCGAACACCGTGCACCCCGCAGGCGAGCCGTCAGCCCGCTTCTCAGGTCGTCTCGCTGAGGATCTGACGCTGGACGCTGCCTTCTGTGTAAATGTTATGTTTTCTTCAAGTAACGAAAGGAGCGTTTCAAAGGAAAAAACCTTTCCAGCTACACACGTGTGTGTGCGCAGCGCGTGTGACCAGGTGTGTGCACGTGTGTAAAATTTTGCTTCCGCCGTCGGGCGTCCATGAGTGCGGGCGCCTCTGCACGGCGTGGCGATGCTCTCGGTGGGGCAGGGCCGCTCTCCCCGCCGACGCGGGACCCCCTCCGCGCTCGCCCGGCCGAAACCGCCGCGGCTCATGCGCGTTGCCGCTGCAGGGCGGCCGGCGGGCCCCCCCGGGGAGTCGTGGCAAACCGCGACCGTCACACGCACTTCACTGAGCTCCGACCGCAGACCGTGCGTCAAAGCCGGGTGAAGAGCTCGGGCTCTGTGGCTGCAGGGGGCACCCTCGCTCGCGTGTGTGGCACCGAGGCTGCGATGCACCGCGCGGCCACTGCCCTCTCGAGGGTCCTCCGTCAGGACGCGTCCGCCTGGTCCCCACCTCTTCGCCCGGCGGTCTCTGTCCTCGCACTGCTTCTCTGAGAATCAGCGGCGCCTAGCGGGTCCGTCTTTAGAATCCTGTCACAGAGACGTGCAGGTGTGACCGGGTCAGTGCGTCCTGCCGGGCACTCGGCTCTGCGCTAGGAAGGCCAGTGTGACGTTTGCAAACGTTCCAGCAGCCTGTTCCCAACGCGAAGCTGCCCAGCGCCCCGCGGACTGTCCCCTCCCCGGGAAGCAGGGCCGCGTTGTGCGCATGTGTGCTTACGTGTGTGTTTGCGGGTTTATGTCTCTGTGTGTGTGCGTGTGTGTGCGTGTATATGTACTGTGTGTGCATGTGTGTGCGTGTGAGTGTGTGCTGTGTGTGTGTGTGCTTGTGCGCATGTGTGTGTGTGTTGTGTGTATGTGTTTGCTGTGTATGCATGCGCGCGTGTGTGCGTGTGCGTGCGTGTGTGTGCACATGCGTGTGTGTGAGTGTGAGTGTGTGTGCTGTGTGTACGTGTGTGTATGAGTTTGCTGTGCGTGCGTGCATGTGTGTCCGCATGTGTGTGTGCGTGTGTGTGTGTGCGCGCGTGTGTGCATGTGTGTATGCTGTGCGTGCGTGTGTGTATGAGTTTGCTGTGCGTGCGTGCATGTGTGTCCGCGTGTGTGTGCGTGTGTGCGTGTGTGCACGTGTGTGTGCACGTGCGTGTGTGTGCGATCGCCGACGGGGCCTCCACTGCACGGCTGCTCCGGGGGCCCACCCTCCCCCAGGACAGCGGTGCCCTCGTGTCCGGTGCCCAGAGGCTGGTTCTCAGCATGAGGTGACGGTGCTTGTGGGAGACACTGGCCACGGCGCCCTCACTCGGGGTCCTGGGGCTCAGCCCGGGGGACGGTGCTGTTGTCTGGAGGCTTCGAGCAGGACGGGCCACCGGGGCCGGCGTCTGCGCCAGGGCCGATCGGCGGGCAGGAGGGCAGCCAGGGAGCGGTCAGCGTGTCCGAGGAGGCGCGTTGGGCGCCCCGGCCGGCTGACCTCCCCGCAGGAAGGCGGCGTCTCTGGGGAGGGCTTTCTTTGCATTCGGAGTTTGTTCTCCTGGGGAGCGTTCCCAGCCCACACCTTTGGGACTTAAACGTTTACCTGCTACAGCATGGATTCAAGACTAAAATTATCTTCTCTCGGACGATTTCACTTTTTCTTTTGCTGCATGAATAGGATAAAAGATACATCGTGAAGGTAATTCGGCTTTGTGTCAATAGCTCTCGCTGTTTGTCACAGGCATAATACGCTGGAGGATTATGCCTCTGGCCCTGCTGTAGACGAGACTGAGGTTTCCGCCTCTGTTATCAGATTAATTGGTAATTTGGGATTCTCTGGGGCAAGATTTCACCAGGTCTCGGCTTAAGTCTTAATAGATCAGGTACTAATTGGCAAGAATCTGATCCCATTCTTTAGAAAAATGGGCTTTCGTATATTTGGCTGTCCCGCGAGAAGGGGAAGGAGCGTGACTGGAACTCGGCGTCACCCGGGCGTCGTGCGCCTGCCGTCCACGCGCGTGCGGGTGGAGGACGACGCGGCTCGGCTCCGGCAGCTCCCGCGCCTCGCGCACACGCTCCGGCGGGCGCTGTAGGCCCTTTGCCATCTGCACTTCATCCTCCTCGCCAGCTGGGCCGACTCTCCCAGCCTGGACGACGGGCCGCAGCCATGCCCCATCCGGCAAGGCGAGTCTGGGGCGAAGCGGGCGCTTCACCACGCAGCACGGAGGGCGCCCCTCTCACAGCTGGTCGGTGCGTCGGGCCCCGCGGCCGCGCTGGTCACCGGACGCCTCTCTTCTCGTGTCTGGGGCGTGTCCCTGCGGCAGGGTCGTTTGGGGTGCTGGGGGTGACCTCGCAGAAGTGCACCGTGGTCGCGAGCACGCGCAGGGTGACAAGCAGCCGCAGGGGAGGCGTCGGTCTGATGCGGGAGAGGAGCACACAGTCCTGGTCCCCCCCGGCACGGGGCTGCCCCGGCAGGCTCCGCTGGCTTGTGGACAGGGGTCAAGGGTCACGGGGGGCCCAGCTGTCCCCGCTGGAAGCGCCTGGCTCCCGCCGTGCCAGTGAAGCATGGTCTCCGTCTGGTCCTCGCAGCCTTCCCCGGGGTGAAGACGGCCGAACGCACGGAGGCCGGTCAGGGTGGGAGCCTCGGGCCTGGCCCCGGCGCTTGGGCTCCTCGTCTGAAGGGCGGTGGTCGCGGTGCCCACTGGGGGGCTCTTGGCAGGAGCGAGCGTGATACCCGCGGAGCAGCGGCCGGGACACAGTAACCGCTTAGTAAACAAACAGCATCAGCCCGACGGCAGCCGCCGGAGAGAGCGCGGCTCCACCTAGGAGAGGAGAGGAGGGGAGGCCATGGGCTTCAGCCGGCAGGCGGGGGCTGGCGGGGCCGCGGGGCTCCCACCCTTTCCGAGCTGCCGTTGGCGCCCATCGAAATTCTGAAAACAGACAGGCTTGGTGATAAGTTTTCCTCCTTCAGTGTTTTGCTGCCCGCAGAACTTTCTTCCACTTGGGACAAGCCAATCGGTGAAATTGCAAATGGTGTTTTCGTCTTCTAATCATCGAGTGTCTTGAGTCACGACCTGCTCGCTCCGCGGCAGACGCGTCAAAGTGCCCGTTTCCGACGGCGCCTCGCTGCGACCGTGTTGGCGCGAACGTCTTGCTAGGGAGAGGCTGCCCGGGTGTCGCACCCCGCCCCACCCTTCGTCCCCTGCTGGGGACCAGAGTCTGGAAGAAAACTCAGAGGTGGCGTTCTCCGTTTGCTGAGGCCCCGGGGAGTGCACGCGAGGGCCCGGGCTTCCTGCTGGGGCGAGCCCCTCCCCCCGTGGCAGGCCCGTCCACTTCCCTCTGAGTCCCCAGAAGGGCTGCGAGTCAGGCTGCTTGCACCCTTCAGGAGTGGAGGGTCCACCCTGTTCCTGTCACTCAGCCGTGACTTCCCCTCCCCTGGGAGCCAGTGCGGTTGCAGAGGGCGGGGTCCCATCCTGGTGCTCCCCTGGCCGACCCAGAGCCCTCGGGCTGTGGGGCCCGCCCGGCAAGGACAGGCCAGCCGGACACGGGAGGGGGCGTGGCCAGCATCGGCTCTCTCCTCCCCTCGTTCCCCCCGGGGGAGAGAAGAAGCCTCGAGGCCACGTGAGGGCGCCGCATGCCTGGCATCGGTGCGGGGTCCGTCCTGCTGCTGTCAGACCACGTCTCATGAGGTGCGTCTTAACTTCCTGTTCAGGAAGCGCAGCCTCCGTCTCTACACACGCCCCTTCTCCAGTGTGACAAGTCACCTGCCGTGTCACCACTCGGCAATTTGGTTTGTCTTAAAAGACGATCTTTAGCATGACGGATTTATTACCCTTTGAGAAGATTTTAGATGGAGGCGATGTAGCCGCAGTGAGTAAAAGTGACCATGGTTGTTTCTATATTTAATAAGAAAAAAGAAGCAAAAATATTTCCTAAATCTAAAATCCTCGCGTGCTCGGTTGGTAGTTCTGGGGGTGTCTGTAAGATGAACGGTGGTCTTCAGGCCCCGAATCGAGGCCCAGCTCTAGCTTGGCTGCCTCCTGTCAGCCCTTGGACTCGGCGCCCCCGCCCGTGGCTAGGATAAATATTGAGAGCCTCGCGTAGCGGGGACGCCGTGAAGGCGCCCGGAGAAGGAGCGAGATGCAAAGATAAACACGGTATAATTTTTCCCTTAAGGGAGTCAGACGTATCTCAATTTAGCTCAGTGGGCTGTTTTGAAATTCAGATGAGGAACGTATATAAAAGCACACCGTGAGAGCGACAGGACTCTGAAGTGCCCGTTCTATTGGTAGATGGTGTAAACAGCTTTAACCGAGTGGCCCCCAAGCTCACAAATGAAAAAACTGAACACATTTCTGTTTATAAACTCTCACTCCTGCCCCTGCTCATGCACCAAGGACACTCGAGAGCCCGCTGCCTACCCCGTGGGGCCTCCGGGCAGAGGACGAGGCCCTTCACGGCCTGACTGCGGCCCACCCGCCTTTGCGTCCCCGCTCGGCTCCCCGTCACCCCAGGCCCCGCCCTGAGGCCACAGCAGGCTCTCCGGCTCCTGGCGCTCCTGGACAGTGCCCCGCTCCTCAGTGCCGCTGGGATGGGACTTGTCCTCGAAGCCTCCCCCTCGTCCTCTGGAAGCCGTGGCACAGTCACGCCTCCGCCTTCCACACTGCTTATGGCGCCTGCCACCCCTGGTGCCCGGCAGATGCCTTGGGGGTGCCAGGGGCCAGGGAGCAAGCAGGGCCCCCCCGGAGGCCGAGCACCAGCTCCTCAGCTCATCAAAGGCTCAGCACGGACATGTGCCCATCAGCTGGGCTTTGGGGAAATTCTAGGAAAATGGGCATAATGAATGCGAAGATTCTTCCCAAGGTCCTTTGAGGACTGAACTGTACCAGAAATCCAGTCACAGAGCGGATGCTCTAGACGTGCCAGCGATGAGCCTTCTGCTTCTAAACAGAGGTTCCTTCCAGGAACTCCGTCGGGCGTTTGTGCTCAACGCACCGCCCCTGCCTACCCCATGTTATCTCTTGGTTCCAAATATTATCTCATCAAAACCTTTGTGTCCAAGTTGACTGGTTTTATTTTGTGGTCCGTCACCTGTTTGGTTCACTACCTTCGCATTTTCAAATAAATAGTAAAATGCCACAATCAGGCCGTGACGCGGCAGAAGCAGACGGTCAGCGTTGGACGCGGGGTCCTGGCCCTGAGCGTCGGGGCAGCACCACGGACAGGTCCCGGTCCCGGCTCCCCCAGCTGTGAGGGAGACACCGCAGCGCTGAGAGTTAGACGTGGAGGGCTGTGGCTCAGACCCTCCGCAGTTCGGTTAGGGTGGGGTCCAGCTCAGGACGCCCCCACCCAGTTCCGGACGCCCGCATCCGCGCTCGCCGACACTGGCGTGTAGGTCTGTTTTCCTCTGGGAAGCCTTGGGCGGCGAGTTTAATTTCCCTGGCCTCTGTTTCCACCCCTTAAAACGGGGCCGTAGCAGCGCCTCCCCACGGGACGGCCTGCCCGGAGCGCTGGGTGAGGCGGTGCGTGCGGGGCCTCGGCGTGGGGAGCACCGGGGCCCTCGGAGCCGCCGCCCGCCGCGCCTCGACCCTCGCGGCCGTTCGCAGCCTCGTTCTGAGGGGCGTCCCACAGCCGCTTCGTCACCTGACGCGCCCCCTTTTCTCGAGCCTCACAGCGATGATCGGGGGGCTCCATGGGGGCCGTCGTGCGGTGGGGGGTGCTCGAGCTGCCACGCCTCACGGACCCCCATCGAGTGCGTCGTACGTCCCGTCTCGCCTCCGCAGCGCGTCCGAGAAGCACCTCGTTCCCAACGACAGGCGGCGGCGTTGGCCGGCAGCCGTGCCCTGCCTCCGAGGGGCACCGCCCGGCGTGGATGCCCTTTCTGCCGCCTGACGGCAGGGCCGGCAGTGGCCCCGAGCCTCCGAAGTGCTCACGTCTCTCTCTTCCACGGCAGCTCTGGGCGTCCAGGTGACCGGGCGGCAGCCGCCACAGGTACACGTGCTGCATCTCCCCATCGACTTCCGAGATGAGCTCCACCACTTTCTAAGGACGTTCAGACCAGAAAGTGACAGATGATGGCCATGTCTTTTAAAAATAGAATGGAAGTGCGTGCTCGTGTTGAGCAGTCGGCTCCGCCCCTGTCCGAGGTGCTGAACGGAACCGCTGGAGGCGAGGGCCGGGCGCCCTCCCTGCCCGCGGCGGGGGCGGCCGAGCCGCTCATGTGATCGGGGCTCAGGGGTGCGGCCCGTGCACAGTGTTTCCTGAGCCGGCGGACATCAGGGCTGCTTCGATCATCTGGTTATGCCTCGTGGGGGAGAAGGGGTGTGAGGTCAGGTGTAACCACGAGGCTGACGGCTGGGTCCTGAGGGAGCCTCTGCACACCCCACCTCACCACGTTACCTCTTTGGTTTAAACCGAGCCAGAAAACGGGGTTCATGGGGGCTGGCAGCGAAGCTTGGTCAGAGGCGGTTGACACCCAGCACAGGTGGCGTGCGCAGGCTGCTGGTCTCCGCCTGCAGCCCCCACGGGCCCCTCCGTCCCAGCACCCCCCGCGGGCTGTGTAACTGTCCGGAGGTGTCTCGGGACCTGGGACAGGCGGGCACAGAGCCTTCCCCGGGCCTGGGCCTGGGCGGAGCCTGGCTCTGGGGAGATCAGCTCGGGGCCAGGGCGGCCAGCGTCCTGGCGGCCTCACCGGCCCGTCACGTGCTCGCTGAGACTGGCCGCCTGCACCGTGCCTGCGGGGACTTGGAATGCCGCCTGCCGGCCCCGCCGGCCCCCAGCCCCGCACAGGCTTCCGTGGCTGCGGGCCCTCCGCCCACGGACGCTCCCCGCGTGGCCTCTGAGGGACACGTCCATTCCCGTGACGCCGGGCCGCAGAAGCCCCTGTCACCTGCCACCCTCACGCGGGCGGGGCCGTGCCCTGGAGCCGTCACCCGCACAGGACAGCTCCCTCTGGACCTGTCCTGGCCCCGCGGCCCGTCCCACGGACTTCACCCACCTGCAGACGTCCCCGGGCACTGGCCGGCTTGGGACGAGCGAGCCCCGGGCTGCGGCTGCGGCAGACGGCAGAGCGCGCCGAGCACACGGAGGCTCCTTGGGTTCCCATCGGTTCTCAGCGTCCCCGCGGTCCTGGGAAAGCCCTTCGGGGCCCCGTCTCCTGCGTCACCGCCCCAGCTGCCCCCGACCCGGCCTCCACGCTCCCACCCGCCGCCTACGAGGCGCACTGGCCAGAGTTTCCGGAAGCTCCTGCCCCAAGGCCTCGGCGCCCACCATCCTCACTGCCTGCCCTCAGCACATGTCTGTCTGCGTCTCGATCGCCTTTTTCTGTAGGGTCACCAGCGATGGTCAGGGCCGGCCCCAGCGAGCTCGCCCTAAGCGGACCTCTGTACCCGCCCGGTCTCCGCTCAGGGCCATGCTCTGAGGCCCTGGGGTTGGAACTTCAGTGTGTGAACTTTTGGTGATGCAGTCGAAGCCAGGACAGCGCACTCTCTTTTTACTCGGCGGGGACCTCGGTGCCTGTGTCCCCCTGCAGTGGAAGCCCCGCGAAGGCAGGGGTGCTCTGTGTGCTGTCGAATGTCCTACGGCAGCTGCCGGCTGCGGGCGGGCACCTCACGCGTTTGCTGACGGGGTGGATGAATGGCCAGCTGGGCGGAAACGGCTACGCCACAGCTTCTGTGACGAGACAACGGGATCTTTCCTTGGAGTGGAACTCCCGAGCCTGCGCAGGCAACGCATGATTTGCAAACGGGGTGCTGGGGTTCAGGGTGTGTCATCAGAACTTCGGGGGACAGGCGGGTGGCTCTTTGGGTGGAGCTGGCCTTGCGGGGGCCGTCCCGGAACGCGCACCCCCTTTGAAGAGCCGCCGCTGGGCCGTTCGTCCTCGGTCCTCACCCTTAACCACAACGCCGAGGTGGCCACGCGTCGGCACACAGCGCGTTCTGGAAGTGAAGCCGTGAAGAGTGGCTTCCTCTGTCCACTCAACTGGCCGTCCTGAGGCTCGGCGTCAGTGTCTGCTCCCCCCCCGTCTCCCGTCTCCCCTTTCCCGCCCTCCTCTTTATTGTATTTTTTATTGAGGCTGAGATGAGCTGGTGGACGCATCGTAGGCCCATTACACGTCCTAACAATTCTATTTGCACTGAATTGTTTGTCTTATTGCTGGAAAATTCAGGTGATTCATCATGGCTGAGGAAGCACCTGATCCCCATTGCCCTGAGAGCCTGGCCACTGTGTGACAGGAATACGTGAGCGGCTGGCGCTCAGAATCCCGAGGCCAGCGGGAGCCTGCGGGGACCAGGCGTGAGCCCCCCTCGGTCACGCCACTTCCTCTCTGCTCTGTCCCCACAGCCCCCTGAGCCCGGAGAAGGGGAAGGAGCTGATGGAGGATGTCGCACGCCTCCTGCCGCTGCCCACCAGCATCTTCACAGACGTCGCGTGAGTGGGGCTCGGGGTCCTGGGGGTTCATTCCCGCCTCGCGCTGGGCTCCGTGTCTAAACTGGCCTGCGAGAGAGAGAACTGTGAGCCTGTGGTTCCGTTAATTATGTCAGAGGAGCTGCTTCCGTGACGAACGACAGGCGGCCCCGGCGGGGTTGGTGAGTTATTTAAACACAGCCAGAATCGGAGTGTAATTAGGAGAGCTGTGACATGCGGGCGCGGGGCCCCCCGGGAAGGGGTCCCCGCCGTGGGGTCCCCCGACCCCCGGAGGCTCCGGGGTCCCCGCCACCAGTACCACCGCCCGCAGACGCGTCCACGAGGGCTCGGCCAGCGCTCGCCGAGCGCAGCGTCCAAGGCACCGTGCGTCTGGGGGACATGGGGGCTGCGGGTGGCCCCGCGTGGCCGGCGCTCACGAGGGTGGCGCTTCCGTCTCCCGGGAAGTGTGCAGAGCTTTGAGGACAAGCACCACGCAAAGGGAGCAGGTGGCGATGCGTGGATCCGGTGAACGGGGTCGTCAGGCGCGGGGCAGGCGGATCGCGCACAGCCCCGCATGGGGGCCTTGGCGGGCCGGGGTTGTTCTGACGGGGGCCCAAGGACCGGCAGCACCCCAGCTCGGGACCGGAAGGCAAGGCCGAGCCGAGCCCCCACCCATGAGAACATGGAGCCAGGAGCCTCCGCCGTGGCCTGCAGACACCGGCCTGTCGCTCACATGAGCACCCGCCGGGCCCTGGCCTCAGGCTAGGAGCCAGGCCCAGGCACAGGGGCGTTGCCCGGCCCCCTACCCCACCACCTGCTGGGAAAGGCAGACAGGTGTGCGGGCAGCGAGCGCGGAGGGCGCTCGGCGACACGTGCGGGGATCCCCCTCACCGGCCTGGGACCCGGAAGCTCCAGAAGGGGAGAGCGGGAGGGCGGGGAGCAGACGGGAGCAGACATCCGCAGAGGGGCGCGGCCGCAGAGCGCCAGGCGCACCCAGCGAGCACCGGGAAGGACGAGCCCAGGCCGCGCGGGGAGCGCAGGGCCTGGCCGGCCGCAGCGGGCGCACACCTGGTCCTCGTCCCCGTGCGCCCGTCCCCGCGCGCGCACGCGTGCGGCGCTCGTCCCCGTGTGCCCGTCCCCGCGCGCGCACGCGTGCGGTCCTCGTCCCCGTGCGCCCGTCCCCGCGCGCGCACGCGTGCGGCGCTCGTCCCCGTGTGCCCGTCCCCGCGCGCGCATGCGTGCGGTGCTGGCTTGTCCCCGCCGCGCCGTGTGGGCGTGTCCTGTGCGTCACCCCGGGACCCGGCTCAGGGGCGGCACACACGGGGGCGTGCGCCCGGGCGGGCTGGCTGTGCCGGTGGCCTCGGGGGACCCACACGTGGCTCTGCTGTGACGCACGCGTTCTCAGCGATGCTCACTGTCCCGGGAGGGGGACGGGCCGCCACGCACGCCGCACTTTCCCAGATCGCCCGCGTTTTTATGGAAGTGCGAGTTATGCTTAATATGTTCTGTTAATGGTTATGTAGCTGTCAAGTAAATTCCATTATTTCTTATTACATCATTAGAGACCATTAAAACGGCATTAGCATGCTGATGTAATTATGCCGGCAGACGCACAACGACCGCAGTTATGACTTTATAATCTAATCGTGGCTGTCCACGGCCACTGATGGATGTGGGCCCCGCTCGGCAGGCTGCGTCTGGTGGGCGGGGCTTGGGGACCAGCGTCCACGCCGCTTCTCTCGGCTCCAGCCCCGCGCAGCTCCCGGCCGGCCGCGGGCGTCTGGGGGGACAGCCAGCCTAACTCCGCGAGCCGTCTTCACGAGTCCTCAGGATGCGAGAAGCAGCTCGTTTCCACCCGTGTGATTTGCTGAGCTGACGAGACGGGCATTCTCGTTTTCCAGGACAGTGACCGGGGACGTGGCCGCGCGAGTTCGCAGCCCGGCGCCCCCGTTAAGGCTCCCGTGCTCCAGGCGGGGGCCGCCCAAGCTCAGCTCCCTCCTGCGATGGCCTCAGCAGCGACCAGGCCCCTGGCCCTGCTCTTGGGGTCACCCCCTACGCCCCTTCCATGTGCAAGAACCCACGGGAGTGTAGAGGCTCACGCAAAACAGGGTTGGTTCCTGGGCCAGAATTGTGATTCTTTACCCCCGGTCTCGCCTCCCTGATTTGTAAGGACGTGTAACAGGAAGTGGAGTTGGAGGGCTCAGAATGGCCTTGAACCCACTGGGTTGCCCCCCGGCTTGCTTTGTAGCCCAAGTCATTACAGAGCCCTGGATAACTTGGTGTGCGTGCCAGGGCAGTGCGAATTACCAGCGGCGGAGACGGTGCTCAGAGCGAGCGCCGCGCCAGCAGCACAGCCCGGCCAGCAGGTGGCGCCGGCACCCCGCTTCCCGGGCCGCCGCACAGGTGCCCGCGGTCACCTCGCTCCCCCTGGGGCGGGCTTCGCTCAGCGACGCCGCCTGAGGAGGGCACAGAAGGGAGGGCGCTCTGGCCGGGCCCTGTCCGGACGCTGCCCCTGGCTAGGGACAGCTGCGTGCGTTTACAGTAAAACAGGGAGTTCCAAGGAAACGTCACCTGTAAGAGCCCAGCCTGAGCTCCTGCTCCACCTGGCGATTGCCGGGAACGCAACGGACGGTTTCTAGGCTTCGTGCGGACTTCAGACGATTCGAGTTGTTAGAAAAAGTGATAGTTTTCAAAATCATGTTTGATATAGTATTTAAAAAGCTCTGAAAATTTTTGTGCGTTTCTGTCTGCCAATTCCCTGCCAGTTATTTTTATAGTGAATGGTTCTTAATAACTTTGATAAGTTTTTAAACGGTTCCTGTCAAGAAGATTTTAAAAATACCAGTCTCTTTCCTTCCTGCTTTGATTCATTCTGCTCCCTTGGGAGAAAAGGGAGAAAAGCAGAAAATCTGTTTTCATAACCATTTTTTTCCCTGCAAGATATCTGCTTGTTATTGTCGGGCTGTTGGGGGGATTTGAGGTCTTATGAGCGCACGGCCCTGCGGGTTTGGAAAGCAGAGCCTGTCAGGAGCCTCACCGGGAAGTGGAAAGAGTCCCAGGTCGAGAACAGATTCCCCCGGGGAGACGCGTGGCCCTGGTGTGTGTGTCCGGTGCGTGCGTCCAGTGCGTGTGTCCTGTGTGTGTGTGGGACGTGTGTCCGGTGCGTGTGTCCTGTGTGTGTGTGGGACGTGTGTCTGGTGCGTGTGTCCGGTGCGTGTGTCCTGTGTGTGTGTGGGACGTGTGTCCGGTGCGTGTGTCTGGTGCGTGTGTCCTGTGTGTGTCCGGTGCGTGTGTCCAGCGCGTGTGTCCTGTGTGTGTGTGGGACGTGTGTCCGGTGCATGTGTCTGGTGCGTGTGTCCTGTGTGTGTCCGGTGCGTGTGTCTGGTGCGTGTGTCCTGTGTGTGTGTGGGACGTGTGTCCGGTGCGTGTGTCCGGTGCGTGCGTCCTGTGGGCCACACGTCTGAGGAGAGGCGGCGCCGTGTGCCACGCTGGCCCCAACGCCCTCTCAATCGTGTCTTGCAGCGTCCTAGGGCCGGCCGTGACCTTCAGAGTGAGCGCCAACGGCCAGAACGTGACGACCGCGGACGTGGCAGAGGCGGCAGGTAAGGCTGTTTCCGCGGCACACGCGCAGGCGGCGGGAAGGGCGCCCCCCCCTCCCCCCCGCGCCCCAGCCGTGTGGGGACGGCAGCGAGGGGCCCGGGGCTGTGCCAGGCTGTGGGGCGTGGCCGGCGGACAGCCACACCGCTCCGTCCGGGGTCGAGGGCAGTGTGCAGGGGCAGTGGCCGGGTCCGCGACGGCCGGTGAGGATGTGGCAGATGCGGGTTCGCTCCCGGCTGGCCCTGAGGACCCCTGACGAGCACCGGCTCCCCTTCGGCCATCGCCGAGCGAGACAGCGCGGGGCCCAGCAGAAGCCAGCGGCTTGGTCATGGCCTGGGTTTAGAGCCCAGCTCCTGGTCGGGCCCCGCGTGCCCTGGCCCGCTGAGCGGCCCCCGTCAGGCGGCTGGCGTTTGTCACCGAGTAGAAAGCACGAAGCTCGGCCGACGGGGTCTGAGCGCAGAGTGCCCGGACACAGCTCGCGTCGTCCTCCACGACGCTCCGGTTTTGTCCTGGGCAGCGCGTGGTACGGCCGTCCTGCCTCGTGAGGGGACGTGGCCGGCGTCGCGAGGCGGGGCCCGGGCACGTCTCACGGTCGCCAAGCGTCGTCAGGCAGCCGAGCTGCCTCCGGGGCCCTGGAGGAGAAGTCGGCACCTGTCACTAAACGCCTGCCCCGCGGAGGGGCGGGGTCCGTGTGGGCGGCTCCGGCCCCGTGGCCACGGGCTCCCTCCCGTCCTCTGTGTCTGTCTGACCGTCCTGGCTCCCCAGCACAAGTGGTCATCGAGCATATTGAAGCCCACATCAGTGTCAGATTTTCACGCAGAAACACGCTGACCGTTGTTCCGCCCCTTGCAGACCGGCCGCGTGCAGTCACCGAGCTCGTGGGAACGCGGGCCGCTGCGGGCGGACCGAGACGCGGCGAAGTCTTGGTATCTTTCTTAATCGTGACAGTGTGCTCACCGACAATGGCCCGTCGTTGATTTCATTGCTTTCCGGGGAAAATGAGGTTGATTATGCGAAATCTCATTTCTTGGTCATTTTAGCTTTGTTCATTTTATTCACGAAAGTGCTGTTCTGAGGGTGAAATTACACATGAACATGTGTTCGAGTGTCATGTCAACAACTTTCCAGACACTTGAATTTGCAGAATTATTCCAGTGCATTTATATTAACTGTCACAGCCGTGCAAGGCCGTGTTTCTTGCCGTATATGTAAAAGAATCAATAACGTACACAGTCTAAAAAGTTAATTCCTTTTGTACCTGAACGACTCTGACGTTCTGAACGTGTCTGAGGCTGAACAGGAAAGGACCGTGAGAGACCAGCATGCGCAGCAGGGTCTTGCTCTGGGCAGTGGCGCCCGCCCTGTCCGCCATGCGAAGGCATCTGGGGCCCCAAAGAGAGGTGACCTCGCGGAGGACACTGTCCAGGTGGTAGCCGGCTCGGTCTCGTGTTAACAGGGAAGAATTTTGAACTCAAAGGCGCGCGGTCCCCGGGGGGCAGTGACGGCGCCCGGTCCCCAGGGGGCACCAAGGGCTCCCCGCGAGCCTCAGGCGTCTGCTGCGGAGCAGCTGAGCCCGGCTGAGCGTCGCTGTGGCACCGTGAGCGCCCCCCGTCACCGCAAAGCCGTCGCCGCTGCGTGGGGAGGGACCCGCCGAGGCTGCCCGTCTCTCCGCGGCGTCACAGTGCGGTTCTCACACGCGGCTGCTTTGTTTCCTTGTGAAAGTCAGAAACCAGGGAAGGAGCCGAGCGCGATCAGAGGCGGCCCCTGGGGATGGGAACGGCGGACGTGCGCACGCACCTCGCAGAAGGGCCCTAGGGCCGCCATCCGTATGCACCTCCCCCGCCGGCGGGGGTGGCGGCCCGACGCGAGCGCCCGGGGACCCTCTCTGGAGCAGGGGACGCATTTCTGTCACCTGATGGGCTCATCTGATGTGACAGCCTTGGGTACAGATGGGACCCTCTCGTCAGGAGCAGGAGGGAGCGAGCCTGTGCCCCGCCCACCCTCGTGCCCAGCGGCGCTGGCCCACCGTCGCCACCCCCACCCGTGGGCGCCGCCCGCTCCAGCGTCTGCGTCTGCGTCCCGAGCCGGCTGTGCCCGCGGAGCTGGTGCCGGGGCCTGGCAGCTTCGCCTGTCTGTTTAAGTTCAGCGTGTGTTTTGACACGTAAATTTACATGAGGCATATTTAATCAGTCACAATGATATGCTAATTGGATTCATCTGTGAACTGAATAAAAAACGCATTTGAAGAAAAATGAAGTGAAGTTATTACCAGCTGAGACACTTTGCAATCAGTGCTTTGCATCATCAAAATGTGAAAGATGAAGGTGCCAGGCACTCGCTGGGGGGACGTGGGGCCCCGATCCGGTCTGGCTGCTTTTCGAGCCGCAGAAAACCGCTTTCGCGTGTCAACAGCGGCCGCGGGCTGTCGCTGTCTCTGGTGCTGACTCTCGGGGCGCTTGGGCACTCGCAGCCGGCCGTCTGGGGATCCGTGAGTGTGCGGTGTGGGGTGTGGGGTGTGGGGTGCGTGCACATGTGCAAGTGGAGAGCAGAGGGGCCTACGTCTCTTGTCCTTTTCTGTCCCCAAAGTCACAACATAACAGCGTAGGAGTCAGGCTGGGACTAGAGTTTGCCTGAGGCAGTTTTCGTTTCTCCCGTGAACGTCCAGCTTTTGGTCTTCGGCAAGGCTGAGCCATTTGGAGCCGGCTGCTGGTGCTCAGGGCTGGGTGGGGTCCTCGCGTGACAGCACACACACACGCACACAGACACACACGCATACACACACGCACATACATGCACACACACGTCGACACGCACGCACGCACACACACAAAAGCGACCATGTGAGGTACTGGATGTATTCGTTAGTCTATTGTCATAATCACTCCACAGTGCGAACATGTATCAAATCACGTATCGTCATCACATCATGTACCGTACACTTAAAAATGTTAGGTTTCAATTATATCTCAATAAAGCTAGAAAAAAATAGACATTAGGTCAACTGAAAGAAAAGAAGAAAGAAAGAGTGATAACTAGCTGCTCCTGGGGCATCGGCACCGTGTTGTGTATTTTGACCTTGTGTCTTGCATCTTTGAGGAAATATGTTATTTACATTTGTTCGATTATAGATTTTACATGCAAAAAACCATCGGCACCTGCAAGTTGTCATTTTCTTCCTTTCACACGCTGCGCCCCTCGCGGTTCCTCCTCGCCCAGTCGAGCCACCTGGTGTTGACGAGTTGGAGGAAGCTGCTCTCTCTCCCCGGCCCAAAGAGAAACGTTTCAGAACGTCATCTTGGCAAAGGGCGGCCTTTGCCGAAAGACTTCAGTACCGAGTGTTTATCGGATTAAAGAAGTCGTAGCTCCAGTTTCTTGAAATTTAAAAATTTCGAGTGGATGAATTCTTCATTCCTGAATGTCTGAGGTTGTTGTTTCTTCCCCGTCTGACCCCTCGGTGAAGTGACTGAGCTGCCGCAGGACCATTTTGCGTTTGGGGGAGGGGCCCTCTGGTCCCGAAGTTCGCTTTGGTTAGTTTTCCTGTGTTGGATGAAGTTTGCTGCTCTTTTTTTGAGAATTGAAATTTGGTTATTTCCTTCCTCGTATTTTCCTCGTCCGGTTCGTCTCAAGGTCAGAGCAGCGCGTGGGACGGTGCGGCTGCGCGTCGGCCCCGCCCGCGGCCCGTGAGCTCGGCCGTGCAGGCGCTGAGCTGCGTGTGGCGGCGAGTGCCGTCCGGGCCCCGCCTTCCCATGCAGTTTTGCCGTGTTCGGTTTTTTTTTAAAAATGACCAATTCCATTTATGTTTTCCAATTACGTTTACATTGTTCACAGAATTCTCGTGATTTTATAAATCTCTGCTTTATGTGTGTTACTTATTCATTCCTGCCAGTATTTATTTTTGCTTTCTTTTCTTTCTTGATCATCTTGGTAGACTTGCTTTACTAGACTTTTCAAATAACCTGCTTTGGGGCCTCTGCTGCTGTTCTTGTTAATTTTTGCACTGTCATCTCTTTCAGATCATTACATTATCTTGATTTCTTTGGGTATTAATTCTCTTGTTTACTTTTTCTTTTAAATTTTGCTGACCTTTCCTCATTGTGAATTTTTTCCTGTGTGGTTTATACTTTTTTATTGCAAGCTTACATCTTTCTTTTTCTTGTGACAATCACACAAAGTCCCAAGAGCCCTCATTCTGGAGGGTTGAAACTGATCCTCCAAAGTAACTTTAATTGGTGGCTCCAGCAGGAGCGTCGTGTTAAGCATGTGCGCATTTCGTCACGTCGGGGTGTGACACCCCCGTGTGACGCACACTCTGCCTGCATCTCTCTCAGCAGTGTGTTTTGTTTCCGTCCGGAGAGGACAGACACAGGCCCTCCCGGCCCCGCCCACGGCGGGATGGGTGGCTGTGCAGCCTTTGTCCGCGGCAGTGTGGGGCCGTGTCTGTGGCCGCCTGTGGGTGCAGGACGCCCGGCCGTGCCAGCTGCCACCCCGTGTTGCCGCTCGGCCCTTCTCCATGCACATCCGTGGCTCCCGCTCTGGTGGTCCTGCCTGCGGCATCTGGGGACTCCCCTCCCCCCCTCCCCTCCCCTTCTCTCCCCTCCCCGGCTTCGCAGTGGGTCAGGGTCCCCGTCGCTCTGATTCAGCACATTTGTGCGTTGGGCGGGACCCACCTTCCCGTTCTCACGTTTGCTTCGTCCTGAAGTCCCTCTCGACTTTTTCTGGTTTCGTAGTTAAGACTTGTTGATTTGAAAATGGAGTATTTAAAAGTGCACGTTTTGCCTCGTGGGTGCTTTTCCAGACAGTCCGGTCTCAGGTTCCCAGTCCTCTGAGCGAGACAGGCAGGCAGGCCGCGAGTCCTAAGCTGCGTTCCAGCAGAATGGTGACCGCAGGTTTGTGAAGAAGCGTGAAACGAGCCCTGGTTTTCCTCGTAGCATTTGCTCAATGTAGACAGCAGGGAAGAGGCCCACGGACCTCTGAGTGGCGGGCAGGTTTCCGTGCCGACCCGTGGGGACCACGACCTGTGCGGCCGCCACCTGCTCCGCGCGCCATCCGGCGCCCACACGTGCTCGGCTCCCGCCTCACGCCTCGCGGCCGCTCCCGCTCCACCTCGTCAGGCCAAAGGGCCATTACGGCGGACGCTCCCGCCTCGCTCGGGGGCCCTCGCCTTCCCCTGGGCTCTCTTGCTTCTGGGACACGCGTGCGCAGGGCTAAGTGGCACGTGTCACGTGTTGCAGACGCTCCACGCTAACTCGGTCACCGGCGGCTGCTGCTGTGCCCGCGTCTCCCCCGTGCTGGACGTTTGGGGCGTCTCTGCTGGCTTCCTCGGGGACCGGTGTGGCTTCTCGAAGCGGGCTGCAGCGACGCTGGCACCTGCCTCGCTGCGTCTCCCGTGCCCCGGGGGACTCAGGGTGACAAGTGGCCGGAGTCCTGAGGGCCAGCACGAGCTTGCGGGACCCTGACCCCTGAGTCCCGCTCGCGTCCGAATGCCGGTCCGGGAAGGTGGCTCTGGTAAATCTTTCCAAGCGCAGGCGCATGAGGGCCTCGTTTGAAAGACGCAGTGTGTGCTTTCGGTGGGCTGGTTCACAGCTGCGCTTTACACGCGTGTAAACAGGTGGCCGTAAGTTTGTTCTCTTGCCTGGCTTACGTCCTGCTGGGTGCCGAGGACGGTCACCTGTCATGTGGCCAGAGCATATGATGCGCCGTAAACGGGGTGTCCCGCCCGCGTGTGGGGCGCGTCTGGTGGCGAGCACTTTCCTCGTGCAGCTGCCCGGCGGCCTCGCCCCGGCCCCCAAGCCACAGGGGACCCGCGTCCTCGGGGCACGAACGTGTGGTCGTCACACCAGCTCTTCTGCCCCGAGGGACACACGCGAGTGCACTGTCTCCACCCGGAAGCCCGTGGAGAGGACAGGCACTCAGGCCACCGCCGACCGGTCCCTGAGACCTTCAGCAGCGTGTCAGCACCCTGTCCTGTGGGCTCGGACCCTGTAGAGGTGCCGCCATGCTCCCCGGGGGGCAGGGAGGAGGCTGGCGGGTGCCACGCCACGGTTGCGGGCCCAGGCGCACAGACGCCCCGCGGCCGGGCCATGGAGGGCGGGGGCCCCTCCAGGCAGACACAGGGCGCGGCCTTCAGGGGGCCACCCCGCGGCCCCCTGACCGGAGTAACCCCCTGGGGCCCGTGAGCAGCCCCACGAGTCGCGCACCGTCTAGCGGCGCCTCACCTTCCCCCCGTCCTTCTCGCCTCTCAGATGAATAGTGACACCACCGAAGATTAAAAGAGCTTTTGAAAAGCGTGGTGAGGGTGCCATTCCTAGAGAACCTCCTTCGCGTGGCCTTCATTTATTTTTTCTTCTAAAATCGGGAAAAGCATTAATTTTCCAATCCCTGAATGCGCGCTCCTACCCTATTTCTCCACGTGAAAAATACACAGGAAGCGGCTTAAAGGGCTTTTTCACACTCATTTGTGCGGCAGCGTTTCACCACAAAGTGGCCACATTTGGCGCAGGCTCTGAATGAATCTTGTGTTGCAGGTGTGGGCATTTCTGTGGCTCTGCTATTCGTTCCGCCTTCTGGTGAGACGTGTCCCTCCTTGAAAACAAAAAAGGCCCCAAATACCAAGCGTGGGAACGTAGCCAGTACAGGAACGCAAGGGAAGTCCAAACGCATGGCCTCAGCCTTGATGCTCCTATCGCTGCGGACCAAGGTATCTGTCAGATCACACGGGGTCTTCCAGAGCAGACCCTGCTGCTGCTTTAAGTCTAGGAGCCCTCGACAGGCCAGGGGAGTGCTGGAGACAGCGCGGGCCTTGGCGCCGTGTCGCTCCGGCCGCCTGCCCCGTGGCCCGTTGAGCGGGACGTGCCGCCTGCACCATGACAGGTGACACGGCTCCCACACGACCGCTCCCTCCCACGTGCACCCTAACACCACGGAGCGGACAAATGGGGGACTTCCAGGGAGACCCCCGTGCCAGCCGCGGGAGGCCCGCGGGGGCCAGGGCGGCCGGGCGGGGGCCTGGGGTGCGGCACCAGCTCCCCGGGCGCCCGACAACGGCCCACACGCCGGGCCGAGGACAGCGGGAGCTGCCGCCGCCGCGCCCCAGCCCAGAGCCCGAAGCCGGGCGTCCGCAGGGCCAGGCTCTCTCGGGGGACCCGACTCCTGGCTTCTGGTGGTGGCCTCAGTCCTTGGGGTTCCTTGTTTGTAGACGCGTCACCCCAGTATGCCTCCATGTCACTTGGCCATCTGCCTTGTGTATCCTTGTCCGAATTTCCCCTTTTTAAGAGGACAGCACTGGACTAGGGCCACCCGAGGACTCGCTCACGCCCGGCTTGCCTCTCGCTGTGCTCCGTGTTGCTCACTTTTCCTGGGCGTTGGGGTGCTCTCTTCCAGTCCGCATCTGCTGGCTGCCCGCTCCCCTCGGCTTACACGGCCCCCCACACACGTCCTGTCACAGGCGGTGGCCCTTGGGCAGGACACGTGGCCTGGGGGAAGACCAGCCCTGAGTCGGTATTGCAGAAATTCGGGGCCTTCCTCCTAAACTACTGTTCAAAACCTTTTTCTTTCCAAAAGTTCAGCCTTTTGTTTTTCTCAATTAATGTCAATTAATTTAATTCCCTTTTTCTTGTTTCAAATTTTCATTATAGTCTCTTATAATCTCTTTTTGTTTTCAGGCCCTGTTAGTAGTCTGCTTATTGTTTCTTTGTTTTTGCTTCTCTCTGTTATCTAAAATGACTTTCTCTAGATTTGGGAGAGAAAGGGAATTGGTAGGTCTTAGGTGCCGCCTTATCTTAAGCTCCTTCCCTTTACTTTTCCAGCTTTTTAATTTTCTAGCTCCCACTCCTTTTTCCTCTTCCTTTTCCCCTCCAGCAGATTTTTCCCTTCTGTTTTTGTTTGTGAAGGTTTTGCAGGGTGACTGTCGTTCAGAACAGGGCAGCATAACCTGATCCCCAGAGAGTTCAGGGAAAACCTCGTGAAGGCAGGTGTTCTCGTGGGGTTTTCAGCCATGAAATGTCCAGAGAATTTCCATCTAACCGGGAAAGGAAGCGCTGTGGTCTGCACATCGGTGCCGCCCACGGCCTCTGCCTCACACGGCCAGACTTCTCCTCAGAGCTCAGGTTTCGTTCCCCGTTTCCTGTCTCTGCTTCTCGGTCTTAACTCGTGGAGATGCCGCTGACCAACTGCTCAGGGCAGTACGCACCCATGCCGCCGTCCCGCCCGAGGCGTCCACGGCCGCTTGGTGCCACGCCGGAGCCGGGCAGCGAGGCCCCGTCGTGTGGGAGAAGCTCCCGCGGGGCCGCTGGGTGGCAAGGCCGCGGCCTGCACACGTCAGTCGGAAGGGCTGGCCCCGCTTCCCGGGGTGCGGGCGCGGGGTGCAGGGCAAGGCCTGAGGCCCGGCCGTGCGTTAGCGGCTGGTGGGCCATCGGAAGGGCCAGCTGGGGACAGTCCACATGTGCCTCGTGCCTCGGGTTCGCTGCGTCCCTTCGGCGTTCGGGATGCGTTTCAGATTCTAAGCAATGGCGCGGGCTGGGGCATGGGGCTGCTCTGCCCTCCTGCCCGTGGGGCCGGCCGCCGCCTCCGGGCCGGCCTGTTCACCCGAGCGCGGGGTGCGGGGCGACCCTGCCTCTCCTGGAATGGTGGCCGTCTCGTCCAGGTCTCCCTTTCTGTGAATAAAGTTTTATTGGAGCCAGGGGGACCAGATGTGTTGTTTTTCCCGAGCTGCTGTAACGAACGCTGCAGACCAGAAGCTTACACGATAGAAATTTGTTCCTCAGGACTCCAGACCCAGGCGTGAGTGAGGCCGGCTGCCCCGAGGCCTCGCCCTGGCATGCGGACGCCGTCCCCGCCCTGTGTCCTCACGGCCGTCCCTCCGTGCATCTCTGTCCAGATTTCTTCCTGCAGTGACAGCAGTCACACCAGGCCCGGGCTCAGCCGAGGGCCTCTCTCCAGCATGATCGCCTCTGTACAGCCCCGTCTCCGCGTGCAGCCCATTGTCACCTGCTGGAGGTGAGGGGCAGCGGCACGGCTCAGCCCACAGCATGAGATTTAGCCACTAAAAATACAGGACCCCAGTGAAATCTGAATTTCAGATAAATAGCAAGTTGTGCATAGGAAATAGTTACGTTAGTTGTGTTAAAACATCGGTTTCTGTTTGAAATCCTGATGTAACGGGAACCGCTGCTGAGCCCGGGAGCCCCGAGAATGCAGGCGCCCCCACGGGCAGGCAGACCCCAGCTCCTCCCAAAGTCCACGTGGAAAGTTAGCTGCCGCCCTGGGAAGCGAGCACACGGAGCCTCTGTTACCTCCCAGCCCCAGGGTCTGGGCTCAGGGCAGAGGCTGGATCGGCACATCGGGGTCCCGTCTGCGCCCCCAGAGCCCAGCATCGTGTGCTGGCATCAAACCCAGAGCCCCCACCTCGGAGCCAGCGACCTCCTCCCACATCCGTTACGATCGACGTTCTTCACCTGTCTCCTGTGCGGAGTAGTCCCCGTCACACCCCCGAAGTGGGCCGAGGGGGTAGGTCCCGAGCGTTCTCGGCAAAAAAAGAAAAAGGGTAACTCTTCAAGGTGACGAAGGTGCCAACTAATGTGCTCGGCGGGGGGCCCTTTCACGGTCCTAGTACCTGTGTCGGATCTGGGCGGGAGGGGAAGAGGGCGGGGAGAACAGACAGGGAGAGGCTGAGGGACGCACGGCCCCTCCGGGCACCTCCCGCTCCAGCGCCCGGAAGCCTCCGGAGACCAGGTCTGCACCGCAGGCGTGAGCCCGCGACCTTTCAGCTGGACGAGCCAGCCGGCCCGACGTGCGAGGCGGAGGGCAGATGGACGTATTCGGAAGGCGCCCTGGGGACGGTCGCCGGACCCCTGTGCCCAGGAGGCCACTCCGGCTGAGGGACAGGGGTCCACTCTTCTCGCCCAGCTCTTTGCACGGCTGCCGGCTTGCTCCTCGGTCCCCGTCCACGCATTCGTACTTGACCCTGAGCAGCATCCGGGCAGTGAATGCGGAAATGAGAAGAGGAACATAAATGCTTACGGGCACTTGCAAGCCAAGCGTCGCCCCGAGTGTGGCCGGCCCCCTTCAGCGCCGCCCCTGCTGGCTCAGCCCCGGGCTCCGGGACCGGAAGGTGGTGGTGGGCAGCGCCCGCCCCCTCCCAGTGTGGCGGGGGGACCCAGGCCAGAGACCCCTTTTCTGCCCTGGACCTCGGTCGTACCCCGCCCGCCCCGGGCGGGCCTTGGCCGGTCCCCAGCCTGCTGCCTGGCACTCGGGGCCTCTTGTCTCCCGTGATTGGGCCGCTTTGTTTCATGTTCCTAGTTGGGAAAATCGACTGTCGCTAATTATGGTGACCCTTCCCCCTCTGACGAGCTCGTTCAGCCTGAGCCGCACTTGTCAGATGGTGCCCGCGTCCATGGGCAAATGCACCTTTCTGTGATTGTAAAGAAAAAGTGTGTTCTGAGGAGTGCCGCCCTGCCCTTCGCCACAGTGCTGGCCAGCGTTACCAATCTGGTTTAAGTGGGACTGTTCTTCATGTTGCCTCCCACAGACAGACGTTTCTTCCCCTTTGAAATGGGAAGGCTGCGCCCAGCGCTGTGTCTCCCTTCCCCGCGAGGACGGGCAGGGCCGGGGGCCGCCTTGGTGCCGCTCAGGGACTCTGCTGAGGCAGGGCCCTGTAGGTGGCGAAACTCCGCTACCATTTGTATGATTAGTTTCACCTTGTAGCTGTGTCTCCAAAAATGCAATTAACAGTTTCATATTCGAGCTGCTAGCTTGTGTTCCTGCTGCATGCTGTGCAGCATTTGCATCATAAAAAAAAACTAATTGGTAAACACAGTCTTGCCAGCTTCTCTGAGATCCACCCAATTCTCTTCCCGTTAATTGGCTCAGCTTCAACACACACTGGATGGAATTTCAAAGGATGCTGCAGATTAGAGAGCGAGCCTGCAACCACTTGTGTTTCACAGGACCGACTCCAAGGAGACCGGGGGAAGATATTTTAAATTAATGCCAAATGCAAGCAACGCACTCGTCCAGTCGTTGCCATGGGAACCGTTTTGTCTGCTAATCTGATGGGGGTGTGTGTTTATTGGGATTCGTCCTAATGACCTTCACGGAGGAAGTCAGCGTCGCGGGCCCTCCTGGCCTGCCGGCAGCGGCTGGGTGAGGGCACCGTGAACTTCCCCGTGGCCCCCAGGCCCCCGGCCTGTCTCTGCCCCAGCTCAGCGCCCAGCGCTCAGCCTGGCCCTGCACGTGTGGGCAGTGGCGGGAAGCTCACACGCAGCAGGCCGCGGGAGCAGCCCCTGGGACCCGCCGGGCCCGGCCAGCATCACAGCCCCCCCCCCACCCCGCCTCCTCATCCCTGACTCGGGCAGTCAGATGGCGCCTCCGGACAGGCGTGCCTCTTCTTCCTCTGAGCGAGAGCGGTGGTCTCTGGTTCCCCGGGGGCCGGCCTGAGGAGAGACGTTCTTGGCGGGGCTTCTCGTTCCCAGAGTGGGGGCGAGCCACCGGGGCTGGCGGAGCAGGCAGGGGACCCGAACGCGCTCTGACGTGACCGAGGCCCCGTCGGCCACAGGCTGCTTTCCTGTCCTCCTTCCTCTCCCCGCCCCCCCCGCCCCCGGGATCCCAGGTTCTGTATACTTTTAATTACCAGGCTCTAATGAGTGGACGTTCTTCCCTGGTGTTTAACAGGGGTTGTCAGGCGGTTGTAATAGACAGACATGTTTATTATTTGTTTTGAACTCATAAATCGCCATTTGTTTAACTGGAAAAAGGAAAAGAAAAAAAGAAAAACCTCATATGTTCTCTGCTAGTGGCAAAAACCGGCTTTTTAGTTAAGAATTAACAAAATGAACCAGTGGTAAGCGGAAATGACAGTGCTTCCTCTGAAAGTGGATTCTAAATGTAGGTGGGGGCCCCGGGGAGGGGGACAGACCGCGAAGCAGGGGTTCATCCCGGTCCTCAGCGGTGAAACGGGCCACGCCGCAGAGGACAGGAAACTGGGTCAGAGTCCACACCCAGAGCGAGCAGAGCGGCCTCGGGCATGGAGGCCAGGCGCGCCCCGCCCTTCGGCCCTCCTCCTAGGACCCCCACCCCCTCAGGGTGCTCTCTCCTCTCTGTCCTCACCACCCGCCCACTGGCCACACGGGACCTCAGCCCACAGCCGGCAGCTCGGCCATGCTTTTATCAGCGGACTAGGAGTCTGTTCACGTTAAATTTTTAGCTTACAGTGAGAACAAGTGGAAAAAAGGGAACCAAGATCCGATGGCTCAGAGAAGCTCAGAGAGAGACACCCAAGTAACCAGCTTCGACACCAGCACAGACGAGGCATGGATTAGCGCTCGGCCTTGCTCGTGAGAACGGCAGCGAGGAATGCGGGGTGACGGCTGCGGCTGAAGCCACACGTGGTCCCCGAGGTGACCTGCGAGTCGGGACGGCATCGCGGAGCAGCGAGGTGGGGGGACGGAGCCGGGGGCTCGGTGACCAGCGCGCCCCACGCACCCCGGACGGCCAGCTTCCGAGTCCTCCGTGAGAAGGGGCCCCGCCCTGCACTCAGCCTCCCGTCTGCGGCTTTCCTGTCACCTGTGGCCAAAGGCGTCCGCCAGAAAGGGCAGCGCGTGCTCGGCGGGCGTGGGTGTGAATGGGGCCCGGCCCCCACCCCCGCCAACTGCTCCAGCACCTTAGAAATGCCTTTCTTCCAGCCACGTTGGTGACACACGCGTCCGGTCACAGCGGTCGGCCTCACCCGCGGGCGTGCACGGGGCGGTCCGTGCTTGGTGGTTCCGGCAGCGTGTTTAAGTCCAGCCTGGAGAGGAGCGTGTGGGGCGCGGCCCCCGGCTCCGGGCGGGGCGCCCTGCTCCACACGCGCACGACCCCTGCTCCCCAAAGGGCTGGCGCCGCAGTCCACGCCGTGGAAGGAGAGAGTCTGTGCTTTAACCTCGGAGGAAAGTGGAAAACGCCCGCTCGGGGGAGGCGCCGTGAGCAGCAGGTGCTTGTCGCACTTGCCGGCACACGCACGCAGCGGAGAGGCACAGCGAGGCAGCCGGACCACAGCAGGGGGGCGGCGTGGAGGTGGCCGAGCCCCGCCTCGACGCCTCGGCCTTTCCTCTCGGAAAAGCAGCCGCAGCCGGGGCGGCCCTCGGACGTGTCCACGTCTCCGGGGACCCCCAGGGCACGCTCGTGGCCTGAGTAAGCTGGCCAGCCCGCTGCCCACACGAAGGCGGACCCCTCACGGACGGCCGCCCGGCCCGAGCCCCGCCGCTGCACCGCTGCCCGCATGGCTGCCGGCGTCGCGCTCGAGGACGGAGCCCCAGGGACGCGGCCGGGCCGGCCCTCTGCGTGGGACGAGCGAGCCGTGACCGGGCCGCCCCAGGGACGCCTTTTCCGTAGTGACGGTTCCACCCGGGGCCAGCCCGCGGGGACCGCGGCGTCCGGCGGGGTCTGGAGAGAGGGGCGCGGGCGGTGCCCCCACAGCTGGTGCCACACTCCCCCGTGGAGAAGCTGGGGCGCGAGCTCTAACGGGCTCAGGGTCGGGGCCCGTGCAGGACGCCGGCCTCCGAGCCACCGCTTCCGCCCGAGACGCCGGCGGGCCGCGGTGACGCGTGTCAGTGCCCACGAGCACCCTGGACCCGGGAAGGCGGCCACGGCCGGGGCTCGGTCAACCCCGCGGCCCCGCCCCGCCCCCCCCGCCACCCCCGGGGCTGCTTGCGGATCAGGGGCCCGGCTCGTCGCCCCCATCCGGGGCCGAGGCGGCTGCGCTCTGTTCCGGTCGGTGGTGGACGGTGGACGGTGGACGGTGGATTACCGAATTCCGAACCAGCTTAGGCTCGTTGCTCGCTGACCTTTCTCTCCTCTGCGCCTTTGAGAGGAAATCAACAAAAGACAACAATAGTAACCTTTCCACGTCCATTATCATAAGCTGCGCTGACCTTAAGGAAGAGGCCTGGGCAGCCCGGGGCCCCGGCGCGTTGCGGCGGCCGGGGCCGCACCGGAGCCGACGCCGAGGAAGGGGCCGCGGGTCCCCGGCTCCTGCTCCTTCTCTTTGTGTGTGTGACGACAGGCGTTCAGTGGTTCTACAGCACGTTTTGTTCTCCCGGAGGCTTTAAAACCGTCCGTCTATATCGCCATTGCCCCAAGAACAGAAATACGTATTCTAAAGGTAAAATGTGGCGGACCGGAGGATAGTACTTCTAAAACCATTCTCGGAACGTGAATTCAGAGTCACAGAAGTGAAATTTACATTTATTGGCTTGAAGGACATGGTTTATAAAACCTCCGTGAATCAAATATCATCGTGATTTTTTTTAACGAAAACAAATTTAGAGAGAGCAGTATCCAAGGGTAAATATTTCCCACGTAAGCATGTGGTGTTACAAGGCCCTGAAAATTAAACTGTCAGCAAAGTGATAAGATTTGCCGGTTTCTATTATCTCAGAGAAATATCATGTAAACAAGCAGCAAAACCGTGGTGAAAGCTTGATTTTTTTAATTACCTTCTCTCTCTCTCTCTCTCTCTCTCTCTCTCTCTCTCTCTCTCTCTCTCTCTCGTTAAATAAGGCACCACCCACTGGAAAGGAATGCATGCAATCCTTTAAAAAGATATAGTCGTCAATTTTGTATTTGGTGCAAGAAGCAACAGCCCCCACTCTGTAGACACAGAGGGCGGGGGACGAGAAGTGGGGTGACCTACGCTCCGTGAGGGGTGGCTCTGAGCCCCTTCTGTGGCTCACAGACCCGGCCAGGGCCGGGGGGTCAAGGGAGCGCTCCACCCCTCAGCCCCGGGAGACCCGCAAGAGCAGGCCCATGGCCTGCTGAAGCCCTGTGAGCCTTTCTCAGGCAGAAACCTAATGGGCTCTTTTTTTGGTGATAAAATTCATTCTTTACCCCCAAATCGGACATCGGAAGCATTAACAGAGCAATTTCTGCTTTTTCGCAGCTCCAAGTCACAAGCCATTGTAAATGAGGATCTAAACAACGGTCCTGCAAACAGCTTGTGCTTAGGCTCAGTTTATTCAACGTACGTTTTCTGGAATGAGGGACAGCGGCAGGTTTACGAGGCGCTGACAAGTTCCTACCGGGATGTGACAGTAGCAAACGATTTCTGCAGTTTATAGAATTGTAAATGAAGTTCGCTGATTAAGTCAGCAGCCGTGATGAGATTAATAGGTCCTCTCAAAGTAAT
>CM053514.1:73516615-73534447 GCA_028627145.1 Eidolon dupreanum
TTTAAAAGTCACAAAACGGACCTCCCCTGCCTAGATCTGTCACCGTCCAAGCACCAGAATGCCCTCGCCAAGGAGCAGGCCCCTGGTCTAAGCCGAGCTCACAGTCTCCCATTGGGCAGGTGCGGACAGGCCTCTGCCCAGCCCACCTGGAACTTCTCCACCTGGAGGAGACACGAGAAGGGAGGAGAGGCTTCCAAGAGAACCCTGGACGTAAGAACGTCCGGCTTGTTCCCTCGCCACACATGCCAGTGTCCAGTGTCTCCTCCCAGAACGACTCTGGTCACAGGTGTGCATCAGGAGCAGCACCGGATGCCTCCACCCTCCCTTACCTACCAGATGAACGTCTCACCGTTAACCACCCGAAGTGCGCTGTGCTTACCCTCAGCAGCTTCGCTCTTGCGTTCTTGCGTGATTGCTGGCCTGTTTCATTTAAGTTTCTTTAGTTGGCTCTTATGAATTTAGACAATTCTACCTTTTGGAGATTCCTGGCTGGGATCCCCTTTATCGAGAAGAACAAAGGGCATAAAGGAAACTGAGGCAGGAGGGAAACAGCCAGTGGGAGGAAGCTGGAGTATTGCGGAGAAGAAAGGGAAGGGTCTGGCTGAACCACATCTCCATGCGAACGGAGTGGGTCCTCACGAGAACAAGACCCCAAGGACCCTCCTGCTACAGAGCAGCGGGTGCGCCCGGTCTGTGGGGGTCGCTTCTTGGGTCTCAGCCATCCTCATGCATAGGCTGGCTCACCCCACTTTTTTGCAAACCCCTTGGTTCAAGGGTCAAGAATAAGAATGGTGAAGAGAAAAAAAATGGCATAGATGACAGAGGCTCCGTCCATCCCTCTGGCGACCAAATCAAAGTTGTGATGGAAACAAGGATCAGGAGCAAGGAAAAGTCGCCTGGGATCTCAATGAACAAGTCCTACACCTGGGGAGAAATCCCAGAAAGCACCCTGCAACGGCAAGAGGTAGGATGGGGCGAGGACGCAGGGCTGCCCAGTCCCCACGGGCTGAGCGGGACAGAGGCTGGGACCGCGGCAGCGGCAGACGCCTCCTAAAGGGGCCGCAGTGATGGACCTACTCGCTCCGAGCACCAGGGCCGGTTCGGCTGCGCCCTGGGGGCACCAGGGACGTGCAGGGGGACACAGTCAGACTGAGGGCCCAGGCGAGGTTCGCTCTGTGCGGAAGTGCCGGCGGCACCCACTGTTCCCTGCTGAGCCCCCCCTTCCCAGTGTGCGGACACAGCACCGCCATAGCCCTGAGGTCATCTAACTGGATCACAGAGGTCGCTCTGACCAAAGGATGCCCTGAAACCCCGCCTCCCCGAACTCGCGGCCCACCCAAGCCACATCCAGGTGTGTCCTCGGCGAGTCAGGTGCTCCTTGCTGAGCAGCGCCCAGACTCACACTGGAGGCAGCTGGCCTCGGTTTCTGGTGTGGCCTTTTGAGGCAACTCTAAGCACACCATCTGTGGATTGCTTGCTGAATCTTAACAGGTGGCCCCGGAGGGGCACAGGCTTGGGCTAAGTTTGCCCTGCAGCTGAACCCCTCCCAGGACTGAGCCACTGGACACCTACTTCACAAATCCACACTAATAAGACTTGGAGACTTAGGAGCTTTGCTTAGCACATAGAAACAGACACGGAAAGGCAGCCAGAATGGGAAGACAAAGAAGCAGAAACCAGATGAGAGAACAGAACAGAGATCCGGATACAATAGGGTCAGATAATCTAACAGATGCGGAGTTCAAAACACTGGTTATAAAGATGCTCAACGAACTTCTGGGAAGTGTAGAGAACTCCAACAAAGATATAAAAATGGAACTGGAAGTTATAAAAGGGAACCAGTCTGAAATGGAGAACACATTATCTGAGATGAGAAGTATATTAAATGGTTTAAACAAAGGAATAAACAGAGTGAATAAAGAAAAGGATCAAATGCCCTATCTAGAGGATGGGTAAGCCAAGGACACTCAGTCAGAATGGCAAGGAAAAAGATGCCAAGACTCTAAAAATTACTTAAGGAGCATAGGGGACACTATTGAGGGTCAAAATATCCGTCTGATAGGCGTACCTGCAGGAAAACAAATGTCGAACAGCTGTTTGAAGAAATAATGATGAAAAACTGCCCTAACCTGAAGGAAATGAACATAAAACCCCAGGAGGCTCAGAGAATCCCAAAAACCAGGGATCCAAAGAGGCCCACACCAAGACACATCATAAGTAAAATGCCAAAGGTTAAATACAAAGAAAGAACATTAAAAGCAGCAAGAAAAAAGCAGATAGTTGCCCACAAGGGAACACCCGTAAGACTAGCAGCTGATTTCTCAAAAGAAACTATGCAGAGCAGAAGGGCTTGGCAAAAAATATTCAATGCAGTGAAGGCCCAGGATCTACAATCAAGAATACTTTATCCAGCAAAGCTATCGTTTAGAGTTGAAGGACAGATAAAGAGCTTCCGAGACCAAAAAAAAAAAAAAAAAAAAAAAAAAAAAAAAGCTAAAGGAATTTATCACCACCAAGCCAGTATTACAGGAAATGTTAGAGGGACTTCTTTAAGAAGAAAAAACATGTAACAAAAACAGGAATAAAGAATGGCAACAACTACATTCCTATCAATAAATACCTCAAATGGAAAAGAATCAAGTGCTTCAACTAAAAGATAAAGTGGCTGAAAGGATAAGAAAATAAGGCCCCTACGTATGAAAAGGAAAGAGATGGAAAAAGATATTGCTTTGATGGGCCTAGAAGGTATTTAAGTCAGACAGAGAAAGAGAAACACTATATGATTTCACTTATATGAGGAATTTAACAAATAAAAAGAACAAACCAATCAAAAACAGACTCACAAATATAGTGGACAACTCGGTGATGGATAGATGGGAGGGAGGATTGGGGGATGCGAGAATGGGGTGAAGGGTTAAAGAAGTAAAAATTAGTAGCTGATGGATGGTCATGGGGATGGGGAGCACGGCACAGGGAATGCAGGCAGCATTAATATGTTGGCTGGGTGGAGGGTCAGGGAGGGAGGGAGCAACTGGGGAGATCATTTTATGAACTATATAGATGTTTAACCAATGTACTGTATACTTAAAACTAATTAAAATAAATTTAAAAAAGAATAAGAATGGCAAGTACATTTTTAAAAGCTTGGGTCCCAGTGTAATTCTCTGTTCACAGGTTTTATAAGTGGCTCTTTTAGAAGTAGAGAAATAGCTGAATCACAGAATCTTGAATTTTAGGCATTGTTCACCAAGGACGCTGAACAGGTTTGCCCAGAAAACACACAGTTTGTGCATTCTAAGGCCAAGATGTGTTTCCACATTCCCACTGGGTCCCTCTCTGTCCACCAGTGGCCCCCCCTGGACGACACTGCAGGCGGCACCTGTGGCTCACACGGCAAGGCCCCGGGCGGAACCCGGGCCCGGACGTGGGCCAGCGAGGTGAGGGTCCAGCATCCCGGGGCAGGGCCGAGGCGAGCCGTGCAGGGAACTGCGAGCAGCCGCTGCGGGCGCGGAGCCCTTTGCAGTGCGACGTGTCCTCGTGGGCGTCTCGGATTCATGGAACCGGGAAGTGCGGCACACCAGCCTGGGCAGGGCGCCACAGACGTGGGTGGGCTGACGGGGGTGCTCCTCGGGGGGCCGCGCGGAACACGGGCCAAGAGGCAGGCAGAGCCACGGCAGCCGGCGGGGGCTCCAGCGCGCGGACCCGCAGCGAAGGGCCGCTGCTCGCCACCCGTTGACTCCCCAGCTGCTCTGCTGACCGAAACCTTCTCCAGGAAAAGCTTCCCACGGCCCCGAATCAGGAATCAGGAAGTAATTGGAGTGCGGAAAAGGGAATAGTTGTCTTTTTGCAAAAGAACTAACTCTAGTTCTAGAACTAAGTCTGTTTCTCCCTGCCACGCCTTTGCCACCTGTCCCCCAGTTCTGCCCTCTCTTGTCCTTGCCCTTCGCCCCGTTTCCCGGTGACACTGGCCAATTCGGGACATTGGGAGCTTTTCCTGGCCTCCGGGTACGAGACTTCATCTTAGTTTACACCCATCACGAATCTGGGCTTCTGTTCCCATTATCACACGACGGCATTATTTGCTCCTCCGTCAGCTTCCCCTGGACCGTGGCCTCCTGTCCTGGTGATGCTACGGTGACAAGCCCAACACTTCAGCAGCGGACAACAGAGCAAGACGCCCTTCCCAGGCACGCAGACTCTGCTCCGCCAGGCAGAGCACGAGGAAGGGATGCAACGCCTCTGTCCAAAGCAGAGTCAGGACCAGAAGCACACCGGCACCCAGGAGTCACTTCCACTCAGCGCCCTGCCAGGGCGGGCGTTGGCGAGAGGGCTGGGCAGCGTGCGAGCCCTCCTCTGCCCCCCGCCCGCCACCTCCGCGCGAGCCCAGCGCCAGGCACGCCGCGGGCCGGGGCACAGGAGCCCCACCCGAACCCGGGGCTCTAGCTCTCTCAGCCTCCACGGCAAGGGCCAGAGGAGCCGCGAGCCTCCCAGAGCTGGTACCGCCCCACGCTGTCCTCTTCCGTTTCATGTTTAGAGCACAGATTGGTCCTTGATCTTCGGCTTGACCTTTGCTTTCTCTGGTTAAATTTGTAGAAAGGGAACTTACCGCCCTTTGCTTCCCTTCCACCCCCTAACCATTTTGCCTGAAGAGATGTTGGCAGGTACAGTTGCTGTTCCTGCTCAGAAAGACCGAATCGGCGGGAGCTGAAAAGGTCAGCACCTCCGGGGCCCGGCCGCCCAGAGACGCCCTTAACAGCGCCCCGGGCCGGAGCGCCAGCGGGAGGAGGACCTGTCACTTCCCAGGTGCAGGCGCTGGGTCGGCGGCGCCCTCCGCGGGGAGGGAGGCAGGACCAGGTGGCACCTCGCTGTCCCGGCACTGGGCGCCCGGGGCCAGGGGCCGGGCCGGGGACGCGAACCGACCCACAGGAGGGTGCACTTCGCGACCCCAGCCGGCTTTTGGAAACCCGGGGCAGGGCTGTGACCTCCGGGTCGTGTTTGATTCTTCCGTTCGCTGTTCGTGAAGCACCTGTTATAACTCGGACGCGGTGCGGGCCCACGACACACGGAGCGGCTCGGTTTGCATCGCGCTGCGGGTTGCTGAGGTCCTGCGCAGGCCTCCGCCTGGCCCTGGCTGCACCCTGCACGGGCGTGCACACACCCAAGGGCACCTCACTTAATCACGGCTGGCTTTTCTTCCGAGTGTCCTTCATGCCACAGCATGGCAGCCATTTTTTAAATTCTTGCACACTGGAGATTGTGCGATTTAGTAATTTCATTTCAGCGTAGCAAAGGGAGCATTACAAAACACTTGTTATCAAAAGGGCCCAGGTCTGACAAGGTTGAGACCCACCTGCCCAGCCAGTGTGAGACTGTAAGGGCGACTCTCCGAAGTGGCCGTGGACTGGGCCTGGAGGACCCAGGCAGAGGGGCAGGGGCCGGCCTTTGGAGACTTGAGCATTAGGAGGCAGATTCAGAGAAGGAGAGCCGGAGCGCACCTGAGGTCCAATGGACATCGGTCCATGCCGGTGCCCAGCCGATGGCCTCCCCTCAACTGCCCAGGTGCGGTGCAGCCCCGCGGCCAGCCTGCAGGACCCCGTCAAGGCCCCAGTCCACTCTGCTGAGCAGTGCTGCTGTCGGGGAGGTGGGCAGTCACCCTGGCCCCCGGACTGGCTCAGGAAGGAGCGGAACCGAGTGTAACTAGCGTTGGCCTTTCATCTCCTGTGTCTTTGGCTGTTGGTACCCACAGTTTCCAACAGAAAATAAATATGGAAAGGCAGTAACCACACTCAAGTTTCAATTATGACCCAGGGCGGTAGGAAGAAGTCATGCATAGTTAAAATGACTAATTTGCAAGGGGAATAAAGCACATTCCCAGATAAACCCAAGTCATTTCATTTCTGAAGAATTTAGTCGGAATATTTATTTGCTACTTGACAAAGGAGATGACAGATTTCATCAGGGATAAGAGCCCCTCCTTGGGTAGACAAAGACCGGCTCCAGGCTGCTTTTCATATGCAAATCCGCGCTGATTAGGTTAGCTCTTCTGCAGAGGGCCTCTCAGTCCTCCCCGCCCCCTACACCCCTGCCCACTGAGTTGGGGTTTCGGGAAGCCAAGGAAATAAGCAAGTAAAGAAGGACAGCCGGGTCCACGCAGGAGCACCGGTGTCTGGCTGCCCCTTATGGGCCCGGCCCCAGCGAGGGCCAGCTGCCCCAGGCCAGCTTCCTGCGCCCCTGCCCAGAGGTCTGGGCTGGACACAGTCCCCACGCACTGACCCACTGCCGGTCGGTTCTGGGGCTCTGCACCCAATCGAGCTCCTCTAAGTGACTGAATAAACCGAAAGCGGGCGGCTCATGGGGAGGCTGTGTCAACAGGCGAGGTACCCGTCTTCCTGCACCCCTCCCAGCAAAATGGCTCCATTGTCAGCTTGAATCAACCAACCATCTATTTCTGCTGTGCTTCCAAGAGTTTGGTTATTTTGCTTCCCCCAAATATCTTACCCAGCAAATTTCACTGAACAAAGTGCCTGGAAAAAGCACCCCACAATGCAGCTCAGAGGCGCCCCTTGAATAAAGGCGTCACCCAGAAAATGCATTACATTAGGATTTAATTGCTAGAAATTACTTTCAATTACTAAAAATTACGACAAATTACTTGTTGAATAGACACATTCTTTTACCATCATTAATAATTTAAAATTGCTAATTGCATGTAATTGTAAGTAATTTTTGTTCTTGGGTGAGAGGCAAGGTGCTGCATTATGCACGCTGCTTTGTCAGGCCTCACCCCACCCCTGGCCACCGCCTGGGGTGGCAGCCTCCGGGCCAGACCTCCTGGGAGAGAGAAGGCAGCTGTGGGGCCCAGGACAGGCCAAGGGGTGGCTGCCTCATGCCCCTCGGCCAAGGACAAGGAGACCGTCCCGGTGGATAAGGGAGAGGGCGCCAGTCACCTGCCCTCCTGAGAACAGTGAGTCGGGGTTTTCGATCAAACTTGGATTCTCCAGAGAGCAGCACCTTGGTGGTCGACATCTCCATCACCTCAAGTTCCCAGAACCGGCCTCCGATCCTGGTACCTTCTGGCTGCATCTGCCACCCATGCGGCAAAGCCTTCGAGAGCACCCAGCGTGCTGCTCGGCACCCTCTCCGCAGGGGGCTCCTCCCTCCACGGGGCTCTTTCCCACCTGCAGCCGCTCCTGTCCCCTCCCACAGGCTCAGCTCCTTCCCTGGGCGCCCCATGACCTCGCAGCCCTGAGGGGGCTCCCCACGGCCTGGTTCCGTCCACGGCTCTCCGGCTGTGACCCGCTTGCTCCCTTCCTCCTTCGCAACCTGGCCTGTGAGCAGCCACAGGCACGCCCGGCCCAGGGCACGGCTGGACCGAGCGTTTCTCTGGGAGTTGGACTGGCCCCTCCAGCGACACCCTTGGCCACCGAGTCTTTCTGTGACGCCAGGGACATGTGGAGGGCCAGCGCGGTGCGCGCAGGGCCTGCTGGCCCACCTGACCTTCAGGTGCTCGCCGGCAGGGGCAGGATCACAGCAGCCCTCAGCTGACCCCCCAGCAGCAGCCGCTTCCTCCGGGCCCACCTCTCACACTCGCGTGCAGGAGCCGCTCACACCCACGCCCCACTCCCCTCAGGCGCCGGTCGGTGGGGAAGCGCGCCTTCGTGACGCAGGGGACCGAGCGCGCTCACGGTCGCTTTCATGAAGTGCTCGCGCAGGCGCGGCTTTGGCTTTGGGCCGGCGCCCCACTCGGCTCCTGGGACGGCCTGGAGCTGCGAGGAGTCGGCATCCTCGGCGGCTGGCTGGCATGGACCCCGGGCGACCCTGCCTGGGCAGGAGGCACAGCCAGGGCCTGGCCTCGACGCGGACATTTCCCCCGCGTCCCGCCCGAGGGCTGCGGGCCCCGCGCCTGCTCTCGGGGTGAGAGTTCGGAAAGCGCCGCGCCCGCCCGCAGGCAGCTGGAGGGGTGTCCGCGTGGACGGGGCGCGATCGGGGCGCGACCGGTGCTGCGCCAGGCCTGCGACCTCGCTGGTTGGACCCTCGCGGGCCGGAGCGCGTCGGCGCGGACGCCGGGCTGGGGGCTTCAGAGACCGTACTGCTGCCGCGTCCCGGAGCCTCGCCTCGTCTCGGAAGTCTCATCTCCACACTGACTGGAGAAGAGGGAGAAGCGCGCTGTCCCCCTCCTCGCTTCCCGACCTCGGCCCTTCCTGAGGGGCTCTCAGCAGCACCACCGGCCGCTCCTGTGGACCCGCCCAAGGGAGAGACGGAAGCTGGCGTCTCCCCACGCTGCCCGCAGGCCCTCGCTGTGGGGTGCGCTGTGCAGGGCCACAGCACGAAGGCTGGACCTGTGCTCGGCTCCGTGGGGCCAGCTGCCCTCCCCTCTCTGTCCCGCAGCCCTGAGCTCCTGGTCTGAGAACGAGGCTCTCAGCAGGGTAAGCCCTGACACCCCCAGAGAGCATGTGCCGGCCGGCGGGACAGCCGCACGCGTGAGGCGCAGGCTCGGTTCCCGCGTGTTCCCAAAACGCTCGCCGGCATAAAAGGGAGGTGCGTGACCCAGGGGGAGACGCCTGTCAATGCGGAGGCGTCACCTTCCCAAAGCGCCCGGTGGCCCGCGCCGGCTCTTCCAGCCGCCCCCTGAAAGCTGCCCGGACGTAGGACTCTCCGTCCAGACGCGGTTTCTCCTGGACAGTCGTGGGAACCACCTGCTTCCTACCACATGACCTCCCACCCCCCAGAAGAGACGGGGTCCAGTCATATCCCACCATTGAAAAATAAAGCCCCCACTTCCGGGCTGGAACTGACCCGTGACCTGGCTCCACCGAGTGCACCCCAAAACACAAAGCTTAGTGTGAGCACACTGGTCCACAGCGGCCCCTGACCCGCCCCCACGCTCTTGCAAACCATCTTCTCTCACATGGTTAGCTCTCGTCTTAGGCTCTGATGTGCCTCCCAGGCCTCTCTCCGCAGGCCTCAGGAACGTGAGAGTGCCACCCCGAAGCCGCACAGCCACCAGCCCTGCAGCCGCAGCCTCCCACACAGTTGGTTGTCCCCCTTGTTCCCAAGCTGGGGTCTCTCCTTGCGGGAGCCCAAGTTCAGAGAGGTAAGCGTGCCCCGAGGACTTGCTAAAGAATGGCGCTGTGGGGGCAGCTGTCCGAGGCCCGGGGACGGGGTCGGGCCACCTGGTTGCAGGGCTCTGAGAGTCTGCTGAGGAGGGGCAGGGGGAGCCTGGGGGCCGCCACTCCGCTCCGCCTGGGGGTGGGGACAGCGCCCGGCCCTGGCGTCCCAGCACTCACACACAGACCGTCTTTATGTCCTTAATTGGCCTTCCCCGGGCCCGTTTCTGAAACTAGGTCTTTGAAGACCTTTCATTATGGTGCTGAGACAAAGGGAGAAAGAGCAGGGTTTATGGAGAGAGAAAAGAACAGATAAAGAGAGAAGCAGGAGATGAAGAGTCACGATGGCCACGGGAGGGCGGGCGGGCGAAGGGCGAGCGCGGAGCTTGTGGGGCTGGCGGGGGCCTCCGAACCCGTCCGTCACCTTAACCGGAGGAAAGGCGCAAACCCCTGACTTTCTGAGGCCATGTTATCAATTTTCCAACATTCTCAAACGTGGAACCGCAGAAGCGTGTTCTGCGGGGAGTTCAACTGCTGAGTTAGAATGAGAGAAACGGAAGCTCCCTGGGAGGGACACGGGGAGGCCAGGAAGCGGAAGCCGCAGGCCTGGGGCGACGTCCGGCAGATCCGTACCCCAGCGCCGTGAAACAAAGCTGACACTCGAGCAAGGACGTGGCGAACGCCCAGGGGTGGCATCCGGGCGCTCATCACCGCTCTTGTTTACGTCGCCGCGTGGTTTGGAAGCTCGCGGACGCCACAGTGGCACACCCAGGCCCAAGTGGCGAAGCCGGGGTCAATGCCGGGGCCCGTGCTTCAGGGTCACGCCCTCAGCGGCCGGGCAGAGCCGCGGGCGGCAAGCATGCCTCCCTCGGCGCCCCGGGCCACGGCGCCGACCGGCCCGGCAAGCCCGCGGCGTGGCGCTGGATTCTCCTGATCGATGAAGGAGGGAACGGACAGACTGGGGGCGCACAGAGGATGGCGCCAAGCCCCGCTCCTCAGCTGTGAGAGGGCTGGTTCTCACGCCACCACCTCCCACTGAAGCAGGATCCACGTGGGCGACGTCATCCCGAAAGCCACTGTCCCGAGGGCTGCCCCCCGCGTCCCCCGTGCCCCGTCCTCCCCGACCCTGGCAAAGGCAGTCTGCATGAAGGCTGCGAATCAGTAACAGATGAGCCGGAGGAAACCCTGCTAGTTTTCCTGAGACTTAAGCAGCTCAGACGTCCTGACCAGGCAAACTCGTTCTGCGGGCAGAAGTGGGGTTTCCATTCTACGAGAGGGCAAAGGTCATCTCTCCTGGACCCAGCTCCCGCCCCAAGCCCGCCATCGTCTCCCAGACTGTGGCCTGTGGGGCCTCACCTGTCCAGGGTCAGGGTTTTCTCTCTGGAGCAGGTTAAGGGGTGCCGCATTCTGAGAGGGCTTCTGGCCTCTGATTAGTGAGGCCTCAGGACCTCCCTCCTCGCCCCCCCCGACCCCGTGAAAAGCCTTTGCCCAGGTCTGACTGAGCCTGTCGTGGAGCCTCTGTCATGAACAACCTCAGGAGCGGCTCTTTTTTTTTATCTAAAGCAACGAAACAGAAGAAATCAGACTTGTGCCCGAGAAAGCTTCAGCGCACCTTCCCTGCTGCTTCTAACAAAGCCACGCGGCCAACAAGCACAAAGCCCCGAGAGCGGCCGAGGAACGGGTCTGCTGCCGGGGGCAGGCGGCACCGGCGGGAAGAAGAGAAAGCCACTCTGCTGTGGGCTCCGAGGCGAAGCGGGCGTCGGCGGGAACGCCACGTGTGGCTTCAGGGTGAGCGCAGCGGCGGATCGCTGGGCTGCGGGGAGCTGTGGCCGGGAGCTTCGGCCCTGGGACTCTGGCCTGGTCATCTGCTCACGGGCCCACAGCCTCGGGCAGCGTTGGGCCCTCCCTGTGGCTCGCCGCGTGGGCCCGTCAGACTGGGATGGCTGCGTCTGTTTTGTGAGATACGCCGTGAGCGCACTGAAATGAATAAGGTACCAGATCAGCGACCGGACACGGCTCGTCAGCCCCCCGCCCCTTTCTCGACCCCGGAGGCCTCCAGCTCGCTCCGAGCATCGAACAGGGAAAGCAGGGCGTGCGGCCAGATGAGAGACAGTCGATCGCTCGGAAGAAACCCTGCTGGCACGTGTTGCTGACAATTTTCTATTCGCCAAAGGAGAAACAAGCAGGCCCTCCATCAGGCAGCCCCGTAACGGGACGAGCCTCCCGCCTCTCGAGGCCAGGATGCCCAGGGCCACGAAGGCAGGCTGGAGGCGCGAAGCAGGGGGCAGCCGGGCAGTGAGGCCACCGAGGGCCACGACCCACTCGGCACATGCCTCCTTGCCCAGGGCAGAGGGCCTGCACCCCGCTGTGAGACACGGAGCCGGAGGACCGCTGCCACCCCCCCACCCTGGGCAGCAGAGCACGGGCGTCTTGGCCGGGGGCAGGAGGAAGCATGTCAATCAAGGGCCGGGCGCTGAGAACCACGTGGCAGAGCCGGCGGTGCCGGCTCCCATGCAGACGGCATTCTGGAATTCCCCGGTGACGTGCATCGCTTCTCGTCACGCCGGTTTCCGTGGGGCTCCGGCTCTGCCACTTCGCATCATTTACGGCGTCTGATCGTCTTCCTGCTTGAGGATTCCAGACGAAGTCGTGGCACAGGGCTGCACACATGTGCAGATCTGGGGAATAATAAGGACGTGCTAATTGGAGTGTGTTTACCTTTGTTATATCTTGGTTTTCAGTCTGAGGTCTAGGAGGGCCTCCCCCCTTCATTTTAGTGAACAGATTCGATTTTGGTTGGTTTCTAATGTTGTACGAAAGGTGTTTATCTATCTGTTTGCTGTCTCGAAACTTGAGACTCCCTGAGTTAAGTAACAGAGTTTTGTGCCAAGAACGTAACCCAAACACAGCTGAGACAGGCGCTGGGCAGCGCCGGTGCCACGGGGCCTGGCGTGCGGTTTCTGGTTCCTGATGACTCCCTGGAGGCTGAATACGGTTGAAGGGCACCCTCCGTCCGCACCACGGCTCCTGCGTGTCATAATCCAGTCCCCGACTGCAAACGAAAGTGACTTCTTCGTGCAGCTTTGCTGTTTCCTCGCACAGCCAGCACCCGCAGAACCCTCCAAGCCGCAAGGAAGTATAATGCAAGCAGAAAGAGATGAAAGGGAGAGAAAGAGGAGGAGGAGGGTAAAAGCCATTTCCAAAATGAGATGTCCAGAAATCGATGTGTAATTACGTGCCCACACGAGTCTGAAGGCTTTTATTTGATAATGCAAGTGGTACACAAGCCTGAAATGCGAATTATTTCACAGAATAAAAGCCTGGTTGTCTCTATGACCTACACAGCTTTTAGTGAGGTTTAAGACCAAATTGCATCCCATACAGCCCAACGTGGGTTCCCGCTCCCCACCTTCCTGCTTCTCTCAGAAATGCAGGGGTTTTGTGCCATCTGGGAACCCTCCAGCTTTCGATGGGTCTCAATTTCCTCCTCTGCTGACACGTCCAATTCTCTCGAGGGGGACGGCTCTGTCGTGTCTGGAATGAAGGCTCCGCGAAGCAAAGGCGGCCCCCGCTCCAGAATGTCCAGAAGCAGATGGCAGCCTGCCTCCACGGACGCCAGGCAGCGCCCCGAGTCCAGCTGCTAGCTTTTTAAGCTCTAATAGGGGTGAAATCCACTTGACCTCATACTTCAGAATTAAAATTCCAAGTCTGTCGTTTGCATGAGAAAAAAAACTGCAAGCTTTCAAGCCTTCAAAGTTAGAAAGTCTAGTTTTAATCATAAGGGTAAGATGTAGTTTATGAGTATTTCTTGAACCTCCGAAGATATCTAAGCATCTCCTCAAAGACAAAAACGCGATCCTCAGTAAGAAGACTTCGCTTTGCCCCGCAGTGATAAGCTGTGGGGGAGGGCCTTGTTTTCGTTTCCGGCTCCCATATTTGTTGTGAGTCTCTTGTGCAAATTAGCAGTTTGCTCCAGTGCAGCTAATTGGGCCTCAGCTCAGGCTCTGCTTCTACCCTGCCTTGAGAATAAGTCGTGTGACTCCAGCCATCAGCCATGGCCTCTGCTGTGTGGACAAGCCACCGGAGGCGTGTGATGGGGCAGGCCTGGGGAGGCGGCAGGCCGTGACCGCGGCAGGGGCGGGGGAGGAGGATATGCCGGGGCCAGAGCCCACCTCCACGGCCGCCTGTGTGGCCACGACACCTCGTGTGGAAGCGTGTCCGCCATCAGCATCCGGTCCAAGCTCTCAGATCACTCTGTCATCTCCCTCTGGCATGTTTTCAGATGCCATGTTCGCGGTTAGACGGTAAAGTAAACAGGAAAATGAATTTGTGCTGCTTAATCTTATGACCGGCTGTCTTTTTTGAGGCCGCGGGTGGGGCGAAGTGTGTGGTTTGTGGGCCCACAGGCCCCTGGCCCACGGGGCTCCCCCGGAAGCCTTTGGCTTCACAGATACGGCACTGAGAACCTGACAGACGGCCAGGAGTGGACGGCCCGGCACGGGAGGGGCCGGCATCGGGGCCCTCGAATGCCCCAGGAAGTCCACGACCTTCGCACCCGGAGACGCAGGGCTTCGCGGTTACACCGCTCCTTAAGCTGCGAGGTGCGAAGCCAGGCTGGGCCTCTGAGCCCAGTCTCAGGGGGCGGGCACAGAGCGCGTGGCGCATCGGGGTGGCGTCACGACTCCAGAGGGCTGGGAAACGTGAAGCGTTAACAACTGATCACACTTTCCATCGTGATGCGGGACAGTTTTCTCTACGTCCAGACTCACCGGCAGTGGAGGTGGCTGCTAACCCGTGCTCAGCGCGTCTGGACACCGTTTCTGAGACGCGCCGGGGGCTCTTTGTTCAAGATCTGCCCGGAATGCTCCGGGAAGGCGGGAGTGGCCTCTGCCCTGCGTCCCAGCAGCGGGGTGGCCGGGCGGCCGGGAGAAGCAGCAGCTGACACCGATTCCGTTTGCTCCATATCCATAGGGGATTTCTCCTTATTCTCTTTTAAGAATTACGACACTGTGTTAGTTTTTTTTTTTAATTTTGCTTTCTTGCTTTTTGCTTTTGACATACAGCTCAATACATCAGGAGACTCCTGCCAGGAAATAAATCCATAGTTGTTTTTATGACAGCAAAATATGTGCCAATGAGTGACATTTAAATGCTGAATTTTAATGGCTTGTCAAAAGAAGTGAAATGTATTTTTTTTAATTTAATACATGAGAGGACAATGTGTCCACCCATGAAATAATGCCGCCTGTAGGAGACAAGAAAGGTAAATAAAAGCAAACATGTTTTGTTGCTTGATGTATATATTTAGTGAAGGAGGAAGTTGCACGATTAAACCCTGCGTCCCCTTCCTTCTTCACGGAGACGTCTCCCAGCGGCAAGGTGAGCAGCTGCCTGTCACCGGGACCAGCGCCGCGTCAGCAAGTGACCTGGGTGCAATGACTGCAGGGCCCAGAACGGCCGCGTCCCCACCCTGCTCCACGCGGACCAAGCGCAGGGACCTCGGAGGAGACGCTGACTCCCCACGCGTCCGGGCTGTGGGCCACGGGGGGGGGCCCCTCTGGACCGCGGCGAACGAGACGATCCACAGCACGCACACGGCTGAGAGGAGGGGACGCGGGCTGCAGACACCGGGACGCTGCAGACTGCTCGGCACCGATGGACCCCGATGCGGTGGGCGCACACACACTCGTGTGTTTGCACGTGTGTGCACGCTGGCGTGTGTGCGTAACGGTGAACGTGTGAGCACGTGGAGCGTGGCTGTGCGTGTGTGTTGGTGGGTGTGGCGGTGGCGACAGCCCGGGTTCTGAGTGGCAGCCACGCTGGAGCGTGCAGAACAACACTGCTATAGGACGAGCGACAGGAAAGGCAGTCCGGAATCTAAGTTATAGCGGAATCACCCAGCTTTCAATTCACGCGGGTCTGGGCTCCACGAACCTCGTCCCGCATGTGGGCACGGGGCAGCAGCGTGCGCCGCAGACCGGGCTGCAGAGGGGGCGCCAAGGGGCCTTCCCGCCTCTCAGGGTGACTTCTGCTGCTTTCTGAAAATGCGGGTACCTGGGTTCTGCTCCACGGTCCTTGCCAGAAGCCCTGGTGCTGGGGTGTCCTAGACGGACCGGGGTGTCCTAGCAGGGACGGGGTGTCCTAGCAGGGACGGGGTGTCCTAGAGGGACTGGGGTGTCCTAGCAGGGACGGGGTGTCCTAGCAGGGACGGGGTGTCCTAGCAGGGACGGGGTGTCTAGTGACCCCCCAGCCCAGCTTCTGGGCAACGCAGCGGCACCTGGTCTGGACACAGGCGCAGGGGGGGACTCCCACAAGCACACACCCTATGGCGTCCCTTCCCTTCCCGTGGACAGAGAAAAAGAGAACCACTTGCCCGGCCTGGTCTGCGGGCCAAGAGGTGGGCGCCGGCGCCGTCGGGCCTCGGGCTTAGCCCCAGACGCGCGGAGGGCCACAGACCTGCCGGCGTCGGAGCGCCCGCTGCAGACCACACGCGCTGACCCTGCGGGACGCCCACCGGGCGACAGCCGTGCACGCGCTCCCTCCCTCCACGCTCCGGGGCTGCGCTGAGCCGTCCGGGGCCGCTGGCCAGACCGCCGCAGGAACGCACAGCCCAGGAGGCGAGGGCGCCCGCCGCGCAGCACGCCTCCCCCGACCTGGCCTCCCCCTCTCTCCCCGAGAGGCGCCGTCACAACCTCAAGGACGTCTTAAAAGATGGCACTTCAGCAGCTACAGTGAGAGGCTGTCGATACCCCAGTTCTAGAAAGCACTTTTGCGTTCCCAGATCCAAATACTTTTGAAGTCTCTCTGTTTTTCTGGGCTAAGGGAAGGGAAGGGCTGGTACGGCAGCAGAAAAGACAGGAACCGAGGCCCCAGACGTCCATCCTGGCCACCGTTCACCTGCATCGAGCAGACGGGGCCCAGGAGGATGCAGCACGCGCAGCCTGGGACCCCCGAGAGGCGCCCAAGCTGGCCGGGCTCGTCCCCGCGAGGCCACAGGCTGAGTGCTCGCCCCACGGCCCACCCCCAGCTGCTCCTCACTCCCCCTCCAAAGCTGTCTGCCCCGAAGTTAAAGCCTCCGCACCCCCAGGTAGGGGCTCCCAGGGAGAGACAGCAGGGGTCCGCAGCAGTTACAACCTGAAAGTGAGACAATGGGACAAACCGCTTCCTCCCTGGCGGCCCGTCTCACTGACAGCATCCCAGGGTCCGAGTGCTGTGGTCGGTGCTGGGAACGAGCTCGGTCCAGGGGCTGGTGTCTGTCCAAGGCCTGGCTGACCCAACGACCTGCCAGGACGCGCCCAGCGCCTCCGGGCGCGGGAGTCGCTCTGCGCACCGGGGCCTGGGCCGAGGGGAGGCAGCTGTCGGGGGTCCGTGCGTGCTCCCATCACCATCGCCATCACCACCGCTTTAAGGACAGGCCCAGGACAAAGCTTTGTCCCTCGGAAAACGGCCATTCTTCTGGCATTTGACCTGAACAGACCTAACCAACTTAGTAGAAATCTTGCAACAATTCCCACTAGAAAAAAGTGGACGAGTATGATCTGTGTAACAGCTGACCTAAGATGGAAATTGTTGAAATAAATAACATTTAGTATTTGGAAATACTTATATTTATAAAATGTTTCAAAACACTTGACTTGATTTCACTGGCTTCGCAGCAGCCCTGTCTGTCCACATTTGCCAGGTGCCAGGTGAGGGAACCGTCTCCGGGGAGCGTCGTAAGTCTCCTCCCCCCACACCTGCCTCTGGGACAGTTTGGCCAAGCTCCCGCCAGACGAGTCTGCCATCGTGCGCCTCGGCACCCACCCAGGGTGGACACTGTGTCCACACAGACCCTGCACGTGGACGCTCGCAGCAGTGCCGTGCGTCATCGCTCAAACTGGGAGGCAGCCGAGGTGCCCATCAGCAGGGGGCGGACACGCAAACCGGTCTCTCCAGACAACGGACGATCATGCAGCACTAAAAAGCAGAGAGACACCAGGCTGCGAAAAGATGCGGACGCCTCAGGCGCCGATCGCTAAGTGGAAGGAGCCGCTGGCGAGGCCGCGCGCTGTGTGAGTCTAGCCACAGGACGCTCTGCAGAAGCAGAACGAGACGGTGAGGAGGTCAGCGGTCGGCCCGGGTCTCGGGGAGACCGGGGTGAGCGGGCGGCACGTGCAGATGTGCCGTGACAGTGACAGTGCAGTGACAGTGCTCCGTGTGACACTAATGCTGGGTGCGTGTCATTGCACACCTGTCAAAACCCGTGGAATGTGCAAAATACAAAGTTAACCCTAATGTAAACCGTGGACCCTAGTTAATGGTGAATCAATATTAACTCATTAATTGCAGCAAATGTGCCACGCGAGCTGTCCACATCCGGGAAAGCTTTTCTAGGAGGTGAGGTCGACAGAGCGTGTGCAGACGTACTCTACTTTCTGCTCAACCCTTCTGTAAGTCTAAAAATGCTCTAAAACATAAATCTTATCTCTAAAAAATAAAAACTTATCTGCCACCGTGTTTAAGCAGCTCCCTCGACGTCCCTGAGTCACGGACACCACAGCCCTGTGTGACCGAACTGCGATGCGCTGACCCCAGGCCCACCGGCTCTTTCGTCACGAGGGGCAGCGCGCGGGAAGGGACGGGCCGCTGAAAACCGGGATGGGGACACAAAGCCAGGGGAAGCGCGCGGTGACACCAGCAGCACACCCCTGCGCTACAGCGGAGGCGCGTCCACGCCCCAGCCCGC
>CM053514.1:73534947-73587951 GCA_028627145.1 Eidolon dupreanum
GGGACGTCGAGCGGTACGGCTGCTCTGGTGACTGGCGGTTCTCAGGAGTTAGACGCAGGATCCCCACGCGACCCTTCCGGGCTCACATCCGAAAGGACTGAAGCAGGGGCTCGGGGAGGGACCAGCACACCCGTGTCCACGCGGCATCGCTCACAGTAGCAGAGGCGAAGGCAGCCCGTGTCCATCGACGGATGCAGGACGAGGGAGAGAAAGATGCACGCGCTATTCAGCCTTAAAAAGGGAGAACGTTGTGACACAGGCTGCGACGTGAACGGAACTTGAGGACGTCGTGAAATAAGCCAGTCACAAAAGGACAAATACTGCTTGGTTCCGCTTATGCGAGGCCCCACAGGGGTCAGATTCATAGAGACAGAAAGCAGAAGGGTGGGAGGGGGTGGGAAGTTAGTGTCTCACGGGGCCTTTGCAAGCGAGTCTGAGACCGGGACCCGGGGGCTCTGAGCCTCGTCGGAGGGGCAGCCTCACGCCCACCTCATGGGCCAGTCTTCCCGGAACCCGCCCCCTGCAGCCCCGTCTGTGTACGAGTGTCTTCCGTTGGCCATCGGATCACCAAGTGAGGGGGGCCGTGGCCGATAGACGGTGCCGCCCCCAAGACGGGCCAGGTGGCAGGAGCTCAGCTGCCGGGCCTCAGCCAGGCTGCGCTCTGTGGGCCCCCAGCCAAGTCAGTGACGAGGCGCAGGCCCTTCCAGGAAAAGACCCTCAGTGGAGGGGTGGGCGTCTGTGCCTCCCGGGGGCATCTTCGGACGAGGGACCCTGACATGCGTGGGGCTGCAGTGAGGCGGAGGCCGGACCCAAGGGCGACCCTGTTCCTTCCAGCTCCCCCGAGGCGCCGGCTGCCAGCGCCTCCTCCCCACCCCACACCACCTCGACGGGCCACTCGTGTGAGCCATGCCGCCCGTGTCTGGAACCCTCAGAGGACAATGACATCACACAGGAATCAGCTTCCAGGACCCACAGGTCCCATCGAAAAACCCAGACTGCACTTTTGGGGAGTGGGCATCGTGCCTTCACGGGCAGGGGGCTCTCAGAGGGGCGCTGGGAGCGGGGGGGCAGGCCGGCTTCTGCCGGGCACCACGGAGGGGCGCTGCAGGCCAGCAGGGACCCCGGCCCCCCGCGGTGGCGGCCTCTGTGCCAGGTCGCTCTCAGGGCCGCCCCGGGAACGGCTGGGCCGGGCACGCACGCCCTGTGGCGTCCCCTGCGTGACACCAGTGGTCCCAGCTCAGGAAGGGGCGGAGCAGCTGCCACCTCGCAGGTGGCCCTCAGGGCTGCGGAGGGCGCTGGCTGTGGCCTGGCCGCTGTCGGGGTGCCGTCCACCAGGCTTTGCCTACCGGCCCTCGGCGGCCCTGATGCGGTGCTTCCTCGCCGTGTCTGGACAGCTGTCGGAACGGCCCCGTCCCCTCCTGGTGGGGCCTGAACACCTAGGATGAGGTCTGTGTGGCACGGCCTTACGTCCCGGCCGCCCTTGAACTCCTGTCGACCTCTGACCCTGAGATGAGGTCCGGCGGCTGGAACGGAGTCCTGGGCTCCCTGCGGGGCGGGCGGCACCCGTAATCCCGAGTACAACATCGATTGGCAAAGTGAATCACACCTGAGCCTCCCAGCGCTTAGCCCTTCCCGCAAGGAAAACGCGCCCCAATATCACCAACTGCGGCTCCCATCGCTTGAGCTAAACGTCTCAGGTGAGAGCAGCAATAGGTTTTCCAATGGAGGCATTAACCCTCTGAACCGCTTCTCTCGGCTCCGGCAGAGCATTTCTGCCTGTTCTCCTCGCTTCCCGAAACGGACAGACCCCAGCCCGGCCACCTGCTGGACGCTGGCTGCCGGCAGCTGAGAGTCTCCCGCAGCAGGCTGGCAGCTCGCACCTGTGCCTTCTAGAACCCGGGCCTGACTAAGAGCCGAAGAGGACGGCCGCGTGTGCTCACTCAGGCCCGGTCGCTTCACGGGGCGGAGCCACCTGCCTGGGGTCGTCCGTCCCCCAGCCTCGCCCCCCGCTGCAGAGACTGTCTCCCCTCTCAGCACCGGGGTGCCACCTATGGCCACCAGGTCTGGCCTTTCGAGAAGCCTGGGAAGCCAGGCTCATCCAGGTGGGGGACAGAGACAGGGGACCCACCCGAGGCCGGCTCCAGGGCGCTCGCAAACTTCATCTGCGGAGCTGAGGTCCCACCCAGTCTCCGCGGCGTTTAGCGCAATCTGCTGTGGACCCAAAGATAAGCAGCAGGGAAGGAGAAAGGCAGTTTATCTGCGGCAGCTAATCTCCCCATCGGCAGCCCTCTGCTCCAGCCCGTTGCCAGGTAACCGAGGCCGCTCCTCTTATCAGCCCCGAACGTTCCACCGACTATTCAGACGAGCACAGAAAGGCCTGGCACCGGGGCTGTGAGCGGCGCTGAACGAAAATGGCACATTGTGTGGATGAGGGGAAAGGGAACCTGTTAGCCCTCGTCTTATCTGCATGGTGACAGTGACTCGAAAGCAGCTGTCCATCACTGCCTCCGCACCCATTCTTATTCACGACTGAAGAGCACCTGGCCTGCCTTCTGGAGAGGGAGAGGGAGGGAGAGATGGGGAAGGCGGGGAGGGACTTGCTCATAACCAGGTTCACCGTGGGTCCCTCTCCTCCTCCTCCTCCTCCTCCCCCCCCCCCCGCCGCCCCCGCTCTCACGCACTTCAGCTAGTTCCTCAGAACTGAAGGCGTCGCCCGGTTACTCAGTCGTGGTGCCCTGCAGCGTGGGGGCACACCGCTGAGCCCCCGTCAGCCTGGGACACCTGCAGGGCCTGCCCCCGGCAAGCACTCGGCGTGCCCGCCCCGAGACCCTCGCGCTGCCTCGCCTGCAGCTCTGTCCCCGGCTGGTGGGAGAAGCGCAGGGCCGAGCAGCACACAGAGACACCCTGTGCCCGGGGCGGGGAAAGGCCCCGAGGCGCGGGCCTGCCTGGGGAGCCCCTGAGAACAGCCCTGGCCAGAGCGTCACCTCGTCCGCTCCGGCCCACAGGGAGCCCGGCTCTCTGCAGGTGGCCCGCCCGTCCCCACAGACGTGGCGTGGCCTCTCGAACCTGTGCGCTCATATGAGGAGCCAGCGCCTGAGCTTAGAGAGAGGCCTCAGGCAGCCCTGAGACGCCCCCTGTCCCGCCAGCACCCGGGAAATGCAGCCACCGAATCTCAAGGGCAGGCCCCGTTTCCCTCGTGCCGAGAGTTCGGGGTCTTGGGGCGCCTCTGCCACTGTCTCCCTCCTCGGCCCACTGTGGGCCGCCCGGTGCATCCAGCTGGAAAAGGGTGCGCAGAGGGCCCCTCCCACTGCACCCCGGCGGGTTCACGCGCCCCGCGTGTGCGGCTGGGGATGCGCGGGGACCCACTCGTCCTCCCGAGATGCACTCTCCTGCGCCCGCTGGCCCTCCGGGGGACCCCGCACCCTGCTGTCGCCCCTCCGTCCGCCTGCCCCCTCTGGCGGGCAAGGGTGAGTCCCACTTTCACAGTGCTCAGCCCGTGAGGGCGTTGTGCCCGTGGAGTCAGCCGGTCGCAGAGGGACAGGTCCTGTCCGATTCCACTCACGCGAGGTCCCTGCAGGGGTCCGACTCGCGGAGACGGAGCAGAGCAGCGGTTGTGGGTGGGGGAGGGGCAGTTAGTATTTCATGGGGACGGAGTTCGTTTGAGAAGACGGAGAGTTCTGGAGAGGAATGCAGCCACGTGGCCGTGCTGTCACTGCACTGTGCACTCGAAGCTAAACGGGAGAGAGACGCTCCCCGCCGTGAGGAGTGTGACGGGAAGACAGGCCCACGAACGCCCCGGGCCACGGAGTTGACGAGGAGCGCCAGGTGCGAGAGGAGTCCCCAGGTGTGACACAGCAGCGACGAGGAGGCTCTCGGTGTCACCCGTGGGCCTGCGTCCCAGAACTCGATTGTCCAAAGCGGTCCATGTGTAGGTCGAAATGCATCATCAACACCCAAAAATTTCATTAGAAACAAGCAAATCCAGTGCAAGAGCTCATCACCTAACTTTGAAACGTGTTGGTTTCCAGTTTGGGTAAGATCAGCTCTTGGTGGGGGTGAGAAATACGTTTTTTAAATAGAGTTTTTACAAAACCACTTCGTTTAGTTCCATGCTGGCTTCATGAGGCTTTGCGGAGGCTGCCAGTGACCCCGAGAATGCCTTCCGGAGCCTTCTGGAGCCTGCCAGACCTCCGGGAGCCTTGTGACCGAGCAGCCTGGACGCAGAGAGCTTCTCCAGAGCAAAGGCAAGGACAGGCACGGGCCTCACAGGGCCTTCAAGTGTCTCCATCGAAAGGACCAATTTCAGCAACTCTCTAGGTGGTTTCCTCAAAGACTAAAAGAATAACAGTGCCCGCAAACCCACACGGATCGTCCTTAATTACTGTGCTGCAGCCACGGTTATTCAAAACCCGACCCCTGTGAAGTGCTGACGAGCAGCGATGCACACATGGTATTGTAAATGAAAGGGTAATGAAAGCAGTTTATTTGTAAATTAAAATATGATTAAGAATGGCAGCCTGTGCGAGAGCCCAGACGCCTAAGGGAAGAGCCTGGTGTATGACCAGCTCTCGGCAACCGAGGAGCCTGACGAAATTGTTTCCCTCTCTCTCTGACCGTTTTTAATATAAAGGAACCTCACTAATAGATGGTTACGCCTCTCGGATCCCAAGACCCTGGGAGACATTTAGAAGCAGAGCATGAAGGGCGACCCCGTGCAGGGGGCGTCTCGCCGACACGATGCCCAGCAGAGCAGCCCTCCGACGGGGACACGGGCGCTGCTTCCGCCCGCATCATGGGTGACGAGGTCCGGCCACACCAGGACGAGGACACTGAGAAGTGCAGTTAACCCAGAGCTCTAGGGACGCAGTGAACACAGTTCAGGAGAGGTGACCAGAAAATAGGTGGCTGGCCCGAAAGGGATAATTGAAGGAGAGTAGAAATAAAATACTTGAAGTGTCATGATTCGTAGGTGCGGAGCCTTAAAAAAGAGAAACGCTCCGAGTGACTACGTCCGCCCTTTGACGCTGAAAGCCTTTCGCGGGAGAAACCGGGATTGCTCCTCTCCCGAGGTGAAGGGATGGTGAGGGACACGCACCTCCCCTTTCGTGTGCTCGTGCCCGCCCGCCGACAGACAAACGGGCAGTTACTGGTGGGAGCTTGTGAAATTAAAATTATTTTCCTGGCAAAAATAAACTAATAAAATAGTCAAGCCCGTGACCTAAGTTTCCCTTCAAAGAACAGGTCCCAAGGAAACGCCCGAGAGCCGGAGGTTCCAGCCGGAGCAGCTCCCCGGGCACCCTGACCGAGGAGCGTCCTCTGCTCCATCGGGGAAGGGCACCCTCTTCCACCTGACTGAGCACCAGCTTTGAGAGGGACGTGCCTGGGGCGGTCAGGGAGGAAGGGGACCCCCGCCTCGCCAGCCAGAGCAGCGAACCGACCCTGGCGACCAATGGGGTGACAGATGCCGCAGCCAGAGGCCCTCACATCCCGGAGCAAATTCCTGGACGTGTATAAGGACATCGTCACGGCGGTGGCAGTGCTGCTGACATCCACCTGGGCAGGCGGGGACTTCGCTGATCTGGTCACTCCACATTCAGGCACGGGGACGCTGGGCTTGCTGTCCACAGACACCTCCCAGGAGGCGCGGCAGAGGACGCTGCCGCCGAGAGGTGTTAGTGGGAGACTGCAGGGCGCGGACGGGACCTCCGGGGAGCTCCTTCCTCGCCAGGACACCGAGCGTGTGGCCCTCTCGTGAAGCACCGTGAAAGCGGGCAGCTGGCCCGGGCCCCACCCTCCGGGCGGCGGGGTGTGGGGCGAACGGCCTCGTTCGGCGGCAGAGACCTGCCTTCTCCATCATTCCGAACGGCGCCGAGGGCGCACAGTCCCTCCTAGCTTCCGCCTACCTCAGCTCGGCCTGAGCGGGAACGCTGCTCTTTCTGGTTTATAACAGTAAATGAATTTTTAAATATTGCCCAGGATCTGAGGACAGAAGGAAAGAGGCAGAGATTCACATGTAAGTTTAATAAAGAAGTTCTCGCCGAAGCCGACGATTGTTCAATTAAACATCGGGCTTCGCGCTGCGGGACTGGGCGCCGGGCCAGCGCGGCTCTCCCCTCCACCGCCCGCTGAGCTGGGCTCCGCCGCGGGGGCCGTGTCCACGCCCGGGCGTGCGGGGCACTGACCGTGCACGCCGAGCCCACGCCCTGCCCGGAGCCGCACCGCAGGTCCACGGGCCTGACCCCCGGGGGGGGAGACGGCGCTGTCACAACTGTCGCAGGTGGCTGGGACCCGGGGCGTCAGCGTTTCCAGCCTGCACGTTAAACGCCCTGAGCAAGCGGACGGTTCGGGGCATATGCTCCAACAAGCGCCCTTCACTCCGCAGACATGATTTGCAAAACCCCAGATTCCGAGGTGTTGGGATAGAAAGTGGTGGGCGCGCCCCTGGTGACCCCCTCAGACTGAAGCCTCACTTCTGAGGACGTCATCGGGAATTTTCCAGAGCTCCACAAGGTCAGTAAGCTACAAGCGGGTGTAACTGGCACTTCTGAAAGCGGTTTTCAAGTCACCACAGCCAACAGGGTGACTCCCTCCCTTCATCTCCTCTCCCTTCCTTCCCACGAAAGGCGCGTGCTACACCTACTCCCTGATACCGCGGATCTCCGATCCATCAACCCGAGTGGCCAGGGACGCGTCTGCTCCCGCAGGAAGTGACCAGCGCCCTGGCGATGCTCACGTGCCACGGGACACCCACCCCTGGGGCCCAGAGCAGAACCGCCCCTTCGGTGAATGAAGCCTTGTGGGGTACGTGTGCACACACAACCAGCACGGAGAAGCAGCAGGACACGCGAAGCTGTCAGCAGCCACACAGGCGTCTCCCTCCTCCTCAGCTGCAATGAGGAGTCGCCATGGCGACCCTGAACGAGCAGAGCACCCAACCACGTACGCCCTGCACACCTCGCCCTAGTGGCACCTCCGCTGGCCGCTGCGCGCGCTGTGGGGACAGGCGGCGACGTGTCATGCTGGTTCCCCTGTCACCTTCGGTGGACTTGTCTCCAGGACATGTTCCTTTTAAAACCAACTACCGTTTGCAGCTGGCTTCTTGTTCCTGAATGTTCCTTTCCCCCGGCCGCCTAAGATCCCAAAGCTGCTGCCTTTTAACTGGTTTCTGTTTCCAGGAGCACAGTGACCTTCGAAATAACTGCAAACGCCCCATGGAGAGCAACGAGTAAAGCGATTTCTTTAGATTTCTAGTGGGTGTTTCTGTTGCCGGAAGCACAAGGTTCCTGGAAAGTTGTGTTTTTTTCATTCAGGACTGGAAAGGGGAGAGTTAGGGGTCCGGGGCGGGGTGGGGCTGGGCTCGTGGTCGGCAGAGCCCCGGGTGAGCTGCCAGGAGAGACAAGTCCCCGGCACGGGGGATGAGCTCGTGCCAGGGCGCGGAGGGACCGCAGATCGGGTGGCTCATCTGTAACGCGGCCCCGCGCTCCAAAGCCAGCGGCACGGGCAACATCATCATCCTGCAGCCACGGAGGCCGAGCCAGGCAACGTGGCACAGGGCGGAGGCCGCAAGGTCAGGGCTCTGGCCCAGGCCCGGGCACGAACTCCCCATGTGGCCTTAAACGAGTCCCTCGGACACTTAGAGTCCCCGTTTCCTCATCTGTAAAATGATGGATCGCACTAGATAATGTTCTTGGTCCTTCTGTGATGCTGGAATTCGATGAGAACTCGAGGGTCAGAAAGAAGACACGTGGGCCTTCAGGGGTGGCGGGGGGCAGGCGCTGCAGAGACGGAGCTGCCAGCGAGCCAGGGCCGGGGGTCGAGGGCCCGCCCAGCTCTCCGCACGCTGGCGCAGCGCCCACGAGCCCCCCGAGGTCGCATGGTGGCAGGGGGTGCTTCGTCCAGGATGAGCCTGGGCTCTGCCGCCCAGGAAGCAGCGCCGGGAAGCGCGCCATTCGCTCCGGCAGCAAACCGCCTCGTGGACATCCTCGCAGGCGTCGGAACAGGAAGGGCGCCGGCCGGCCTCTCGGGAACGACCGGGTGCTGCGCCCCTGCCCGCGGGTGCCACTCCCCACATCCCGAGTCCACGTTCGAGGCTCACGGCGTGACGATGTCCCCAGCACAGGTTCACGTTCCAGCCGCAGCAGCGACGCCGGGGCCAGTGCCTCTGACCACGCCCGGACCTGTGCACCCCTCGCGGGTCGCGGGCGCCTGAGTGCGATGTCCTCTTCCGTAAGGTTCCCAGAACAGTCGCGTTTTTAAGCCGGGCTGAGAAGGGAATGCGACTGGCCAGTGCCAGAAGCCGTCGCTGAGTGTTACCGGGTAAATCCCACTGACCAGGCTACTGTATGAAGACCGCTCCTTATGGAAGTCACAAAATTCGTCGTGTCATTCCATAATTTTAAGGACAAGCTTCTACAGTGTGTGCTGATTCACGGGGTCCCCCCCACCCCCCGCCACTATTCAGAGACGCGCAGAACAGGGCGGTCCCAGTCTCGCTGACACAGACCCTGTCCCTGTCAGCCACGGCAGCTTCCTGAGGGTGGCACCCGCTGGTGTCGGCTTTAAATAAGCAGATGTTGATTTTTCCTACAGACTATTTATAGCTCTTACTTTATCCCAAACCTTGAAAAAAAATCTTTATTCCTGCCGATGTCACCCCCTGGGCTGGTCATTATTACATCATCATGACCCAGCAGCTGAAGCAGGGTTCCGCACGCGGCGAATGTCACGGTAGACTCCACCCCCGGGAGCGTTCCACATGGACTTTTAGGGTTTGTTAACGCGTAAGCGTAGGCTCCCCATCCATCCTCATAGGAGAGGAATCGGGTGACCAAAGCCCGGAGGAGCAGCCGACACGGAGGTCCACGGGGAGGAGGGGAGGGGGAGCCCAGCTGACACGACCTTCCCGTCCTGAGTGACGTCCTCCTGTGTTCACATGGAAACTATAATTGAAGGGCAAGACGTCTGTGGCTCATAGGAGATGAGAGGAACTGGGCTGGGGGCCTCTCGGACCTGTTGGTGGCACGAGGATGGCTACGTTATGATCCAGAGTGTCCAACGCAAACCCTCACTGCTGGGGCAGCAGGCCAGGTGCTGGGAGCTGAACGTCCCAGCCCAGCGGGGCCACGGGGTTCACACGCCCACGCCGGGCATCTGGCTTGTGGCCGTGACACATGCAGCCTCATCCGAGAGGACACTCCTGTCCCCCGCCTGGGCCGAGGAGAAGCACCCAGTCTGCTCCTGATAAAAGTCTGGCTTGAATATACTTCTCCTTGTGCCAGGATTCAAGAAACAGTTACAAACAACCACAAACAAATTCAGACACCAAAACACACGAACAATGTGAGGGCTAAAAAATGACTATAACAAAAAACACAAAAGAAAACATTTTTAAAAATTACTATCAGAAATCCATGTAAATTCCAAAAAGTATCTGATTTTCAGTAAAAAGCAGCTATAAAAATGAGATAATAGCAGAACAGCGTAGACATAAAGGGCACTGAGCGAGAGACAGTAAAAAGGAGGAAGGTGAGAGTTGAGAGAATCAATACCGGAAAGAGAAATCTGGATTACAGACAGAACAAAACTGTCCCTATGCACCATCAAATCAGCAATGTGAAAGCAAAATCTAAAAAAAAAAAAAAAAAAAAAAGACACTATCTGAACGTGCAGAACAGTGACGGAAACTGTGACAACTGACACACTGAGAGGACCCGACACACGATCCTATGAAAAACTGTCTTTAAAAAAAGGAGAAAACAAATGGAATAAATAGAAAGGAAGCAATCATCAAAGATATAATGCAGGAAGTTTTTTAGGACTAAAGATTCTAGTCTGAAGATTCAGAGTTTACTAAATACCATGTAAAACGAATAATGTTTAAAAGGCCCTTTCATGCCCTTTCTTTTAATTATGAAGAATCAAATGAACTATTAAAGAGTTCTGGTAAAGTAGCCAATTGCAAGACAAAAGTAAAAAATGTACCAGCAATTACCATTGAGGAAATATAATAGGCAAAAATAATCACATTCACGAAAGTAACAAAAAAAAATTAAGTATCTGGGAATAACCTTGGCAAGGGATGTGGGCAAGTGCACAGAAAGGAAACCGAGGCACGGAATAGGGCACGTGCTGCAAGGGTGGGCATATTCTCGGTTTATCCCTGACAGCAAAATAGATCCCTGGTAGCTTAAGGAGATTAAAATAAAACCTTCGGAAAAAAACTAGAAAAAAACTAGGTGACTAGTCATCAGATCTTAGAATAAGGAAGCCTCTCTAAGCAAAAAGGAAAGCAAAGGAAAACATCAATTTATTTCATAAACATTTAATCTTCTATATTTAATTAATGAAACCATGTCAATGATAGACAGGATAAAATATTTATGACAAATTTCACTAATAAAATTCATAAAAGAAAAAATAAGCTTAGCATAAGAAATGAAAACTAAAATGAGAAAGCATATTTTCCTACACAATAGGTATTTCTTGATAATACGAATCCACACTGGTGAGCATGTGACAAACGGGCACCCACAGTGGCACTGGGTGAGTAGATGCACGGCCTCTAAGGGAAAGTTTGTCAGTCCCCGAGACTGTGCACAGTGGATGGTCAGGGCGGGGACCCCCTTCCTACACCCGGGCCCCTCCCAGGGCCGCCCCCAGAACGGCCCCCGTCCACGTCCCCTGCCACTTCCAACCTCTAGGTGCTGGTCCTGGGACACGTGAGCTCAGCACCAGTCCCTCCAAGAGCCCTTTCAGGGTCTTCCTGGGTAATCCCATCTATTATTTCTTGTTTTTTTACACAGTCTGCATCATCATTAAATGCAGAAAAAATATTAAACAAACAAGCCCAAAAGACATGCTGTGGAGCGTGGAGTTCCTCTGGACCTGAGCCTCTGAGTGTGGCCCCCGAACTCCCCAAACCTGCTGGCTGCTGAGTGCCTTCGTGGCGGCCGGGACCCATGGCGCCTCCCCGGACCGCCCTGTTGGAGATCAAAGCTAAAGCTGGACCAGGGTCACCCAGAGGTGGCTGTCGGCCCAGCGCTCGGCAGAAGCGGAACCACAAAGAGTTGGATCCAGTGGCATCTTTGATCAAGTATTCTCATGCGGAAGAAACTTCTGCTGATGGGAAGCCAAGGCGCTCTGTCTGTGAGGGGCCGTTAGCACAGCCACTTACGGAACCAACGCAGAAGCGAACGTGGCTGCCATTGTGAGGCGTGCACCGCGGAATCACATTATGGAAATACAATACCAAATTGATGACGTGACCTCAGGGCCCAGTCTGCTCCAGTTGAAGATGACTTCTGAAATGAAATTTCTGCTATAATTTGCTCTTTCTTTGCTATAAGGTGGAAGGCATTTCTTTTCCAACTGAGTATGAATAACATTAATTTCATAGCATTACCCAGCATGTTCTTAAATACATTTATCTTCAGCAAGTAAAGTTATATTGGTTTAAAGAAAAATATATTCGTTGTGAGTAAACTGGTGGGCCCAAAGGCTGCGAGACCCTTTCTGTAGCACGCACATATTTACGGAGTTCCTTTGCTTAATCTCTTCAGAGGAAAAAATGCACCAGCTACCCCAGAATCAAATAAAGTCTCTCTCCTGGCCCAGATATTTGGTTGGTTTTTTTTGGCTTAGGGATTGCTGCTTTCCGTTAATGCGATTCATCCATCTTTGAAATGGAGAATTATATTGCAGTGTGGCCAATTCCCCACAAATGAGAGTTGAAGAAGGAGCGAGCCCCGGGGACATTCAGACAAACAACCACCGAGCTCCAGAGCAGTCGCCGGCAGAACAGAGGCCGGCCTGGCAGCCACAGGAACGCGTTGCCACCTGGGCGACGGCCAGGCCCCGGTGACAGCGACGCGGCCCCATCTGCCCGTGGCTTCCCTGGTCCCCAGACCCCATGTCCCGCACCATGCCAGGCAGCGGCCTTGACGCTGAGCGGACGAGGTCAGCGAGATGCCTGCCGCTGCTGCCCAGCCGGACACCGAGGCAAAGCAGCAAGGGCCAGTGGGTCGCGCTCCGGGAAAACAGTAGTGACGGTGACACCAGTGCTTATGCGCCAGGCGCCTGAGTCCGCACTTCACACGCCCGCCCTGCACCGTGAGGTGGCACAGCCATCACCCCGGGTCGGGAGGGAATGGCGTCTGTGCCTGAGCGATTTGCTCAGGTCCCAGGAGCCGTTCAGGTGGAAGATGGGCTCCAGACGGCGGCCTTTGCGACTGCGAGCTCTTACTGAGACTAGGGAGCCATACCCCAAAGGCCACCAGAAACGGAACTAAAGCCACCACATGACCCCGCAATGCCAAGGAGAGCAGCGAGCACCAAAAAGACGGAACGCACCACTGGCAAAGGCGGAGCCACCAAGGCATGCACAGCTGCCTGGTGAGACAGGAAAGGTGACGCTGTGGGGACGGTTTGCAGCGCCTTGAAAGATGAGCGTGTCCCCCAAGACCCCGCAGATCCACTTCTAGATATGCGCCCAGGAGGAATGGAACACGCGTCCATAAACATAACTGTACACGCGTCCATAAACATAACTGTACACGGACCTTCCGAGGAGGTCGATTCACGATGGCCGAAAGCTGAGGAGGCAAGCGAGCCGGGCAGGACGCGCAGAGGAACGGCTCTGGGACGCGCGCCGGGCGCTGGGGCGGGAACGAGGCTCCGCACCGTAGGAACCGCGACGGGACACAGCGGGCCCGCAGCCAGCCGCGCGGAGCGCCACGCAGGCCGGGCCCGGGCGGGGCTGCGCTGCGGCTGCGGCGGGCACGAGGAGCCCTCCGGGCGCCGTCCGTGCTGCGCCCCCACGGCGCGGGCTCCGCGGCGCGGGCGAGGGCCGGGGTCGCCGCCACGGCCGACGGAACGCGAGGCTGCGCCAGCGGACGGCGGCGCCGGGCCGGGGCGGCGCGGGGCGTCCGGGCGACGTGGCTCGCGGCGGGCTACGCGCCCGCCCAGCTCCGCGTGGCAGGCTCCGCGGAGACGCTCGGCGCACACGGCCGGACGGCAGCGCTCGCCTGGAGGGGCCGCCGCCTGCTGCCCCGCGGGTGCCCCGCTCCCTCACCGACGGCCTGTGCCGGCCCGAGCGCCCGCCCGTCAGCAGCGGCTCGCTCACCTCTCCCTTCGCTGGAGAAACGGACTCCCGGGCCGCGGCCACGCGCGGCGCCGCATCCCGCATCCGCAGCAGACTCTGGAACAGGGCGCGACCGGCCCGGGGCCACCACGAAGCCGAAGCCAGCGATCGGACGAAGCCTTTGCCGCTCTCACACCCCGCAGCCACTAAACCCCTCGCGAACTGCGACTCTCCCCAGGAAGAGCCTCACGACCGCGGTGACAACGAGCGTCGCCTGCGTCCCATCGTCGGGACAAGGGAACGGTTCAGTCCGAGATGTCCTGGCCTCCACCAAAGGGCGGGGCTGCCAGCGACGCGTGAGAAGACGGCGAGCGGCATCGCTCGGGAAGCGACGGCCACGGCACCACCGCAGCCCTGCCCGGCCACGGCCGAGCCCCCGACGGGGGGCGCCGGGGGGACCCGGGCTGTCGCCGGAGCAAGGGCGAAGCGGCGCGGCCACGGGGACCCACGTGGGCCGCCTCGTGCCACCCCACGCAGCTGGCCCTGCGCCAGCTCCACACTACCGGTCATCTGCTCGAGAGGGGAGGCGTGTGGTCAGACGGGACGCAGCCGCTCGCTCCAGCCCCACTGACCACGGCGAGCGCCGGAGACGGCCCGCGTCCAGGCCGCGTCCAGGCCCGCGTCCAGGGCACGTCCAGGCCCGCGTCCAGGGCACGTCCAGGCCCGCGTCCAGGCACGCGTCCAGGCGCACATCCAGGCGCGCGTCCAGGGCGCGTCCACGGCATCTGAGCGGGCGGAGGAAGCGCGGCGCGCGCACGGCGCCGGGAGAGCCGAGGCGCGCAGGGCAGCGGACTCACCCGCCACTCACCGCAGCGCCCAGCGGACGCCGCCCGACCCAGACTGCAGCGCGGAGGTCACGTCAGGGGTCGCGGGGCCTGGGGGTTGGGCTGGCTACGAAGGGACACCGGGAAACGTGGGGACAACATAAACATTATAATCATCGCTGTGGTGTTTGTGCGGCCGCATGACCGCGCCCAGTTCTCCAGACTCATCGAACCGCGCACCCAAAACAATGCGCTCGGCTGCAACGCACGTCACGTAATGAGGTGCGAACGAGCCTCAGCACGCCCGACTCATGGGCCAACGACGCACGGCCCCCGTCTGGGAGGTCACTACGAGCAGTTCCAAAGACCTCCACAGTGTGTCAGCCAGCAGTCCCTGGGGCCCCGCGTTCCCCTCCCGGGAGCCAGCTGTGCGTCCCATGCAGGCCACAGCGCGCTCCGCGGACCCGGCCCTCTTCACAGAGGCACAGAGGGTCCGCAGGGGGACGCGGAGGGTCTGCAGGGGACCGCAGAGGGTCCGCAGGGGGACGTCGAGGGTCCGCAGGGGGACGTCGAGGGTCCGCAGGGGACGCGGAGGGTCCGCAGGGGGATGCGGACGGTCCGCAGGGAACAGCAGGCTCCCGGCAGCTGCCACCACACGGATGCGCGTCCCAATCAGCTCTCCCCAGCACGTCTGCCCTCCCCTGAATGCCCTCGACTTGGGAACGGCCCCAAAGTCCTCACCCAGGTTCTCCTGAAAACAACACTTTTGGTAATCTGCCTTGACATCTCCATGTTTCCAAAGCAAACAAGCTGTTGGGCTTTGGGGCCGGGCGCCAGGGTAGACGCCCGCAAGCGGGCGTTTTCCAGTCATGTGGTCTTGGGCAGGCACATTCATCAAAGAGTTTGTTCAGTCAGCACGCTGAGGGTCAGAATGCGGCCCACACTCACAGACCCGTGGTTAGTGACAGCTGAGATGCCGCGCACAAAACGCTTAGCGGAGTTATTACCAAGGATGGTGGTCGCTAGGATGAAGATGACGGCACGCATCTACCTGGAGGACTGTAACAGAGCGGAGAAAGATCCGCACCGAGTCTGACGGTGCGTGAGCTCGTTTATCAGTAAACATGCATTGACCCACCCGTCAGAGGACACATCCCGCCCTCGCGGAGCTCCAGAGACGGCGAGTAATAAGGGTCTCCGGGAAGACTGGCCCTGCTGGGGGGCAGGGTGCCCCTCAGCCCAGATCCGCAGCAAGGCGGCCCCAGCCTGGCACAGCCAGTGGGGAGGGGAGGGAGGCCCGGAGGGTGGAGAAACCCTGGGACGCGAGGCCGGGTCTGGCACTCTGGCGGCTGGAGTGGCAGGTCACCCCACGAGTTCATACCCCACTGTAATGAGAATGGGACATTCTGGGACTGAGACCAAGGACATTCGGTCAGATGTCAGCATTTGGACAGCTCCTTGGGCAGCAGCCGGGGAACCAGCGGGGGGAACCAAGGGTTTAAGACAGTCCGCCAGGAGGCGGGTGTCGGCGGGAGTGGATGCTGGGGCAGGAGGCAGCCCCGCAGCTGGACCAGGAGGCCGGTGTCACCGCGCAGGGGCAAGACCAAGCTCGGTTTGGGTGCGTAGGTACGACAGGGCTCAGCAAACCGTATTTACTCAATACTTATTGGCTGAAAGCAAGTAAGGCGGGAAAGAAGGAAGAAAAGAGAAGAAGAAAAAAAAGAAAAAAGAACAGAGAAGGAAGCTACACTAATTTTATGGAAGAGAACTACAGATCTAAACTCGAATTCACAGTGACTACCAAAAAGGAGTCCTGAGAAATGACACAGGCAGAAAACAGTCACAGCTCCTGAGAGGGATCTTGATAGGATAACAACGGATTCACAATGGGGTTGGGAGGACTTGAATTGTTGGGGACAGACTCTAACGTTAGGTAAGTACCAACTACATGCCTCATAAGAGACCCCTGGGCACTGTGTCCCATGAGGAAAAACAGCCAGCTGATCCCAACCTCTGGTCCCTCAGATGGATACATTTGCGGGCGGCTGAACAGTCTCGGGAACTCTGAAAGCCCCTTACATGCAGCCGGGTGCGTCAGGATGTGGAAGAGGCGAGGACCCAGGGCCGGATCCCAGGGTTGAAGGAGACGCTTGGGTTGAAAACCAGCCCCGGCCTGGCCTGGAGTTAGACCCTGAGCAAGCCACACACCCCTCTGCATCTTTAACATAAAGGAGGCGAAACCGAACCGAATTTCAAAGTCCTCTGTAAACCCAGCCTCTTCCTTCCTGCCCATTCCCCTCTTCTCTGGAGATCACCATGGAAGAGAAGAAATGCACAAATCTTTTTCCTGAAAAAGAACGTTTCCCTTTCATTCCATTGTTTTATAGCATATTAATAAATGATACATACTCCCTTCCACATCCCTACAGTATATTAATGTTTATCAGCCCATGCTGCCCAGAGGACATCAATGTGTGTTCATACATTAGGGTGCCCTTGAAGACATGCCTCCTGAATTGAACATCTGACAAGAGTTCAAAAGACTGCCCTAATGTAAAATTCTTATTAAACTGCTTTGAAGAATTATTTTTATAATTCATTTGAAAAAAAAAAAGTGATCAGAGGCAGAAGTGACAGATGGATAAAGGCATTTTTTTTTTTTGCCATTACTGAATGAATCTGCTTGATATGATCTATGGGACTAATATTTATTTCAGAATGCGGCAATGACATAAATAATATCTCCCTATCACACAGAAAATATCATGTACTTAAAATTTTAAAGAACGATCTTCTGAAGAAGGGTCCCTTCTCAGGGCCCTGGAGTTGCCAATTTAAGGCCTAGAGTTTTGCCAAAGAACGTGCTCGCAATTTCTTATTAATTAAGTGGAATTGAAGACATTAAATATCTGACAGAAAAACCAAGAAATGATTTAAAAGTTAACTCACCACAGTCAGAAATTTAACTTGAAGTTCTAAAGTCAAAACTGTACTCAGCAAAACAGAGGGCAAAGGAAGAGCGACAGGCGGTCAGGGAAGGGGGGTGTCACTCAGCGCCCCAGCATGCGGCGCACTCATTCTGAGGACTCGTGGTGGCCTGGGGCCCGGGAGGGACCCCTCGGCCAGCCGTGGCAGCCAGCGCCCGCCCTGTCTCCTGTCTTCACGAGTTCATGAGACGAAGGGCACCAGGAGCAGGCACCCACACTGCTGGGGACACGGGCCGTAGAAATGACTGATTCAGGCACAGAAGCGAGGACCCCAATTCCAAAGGACCTTCCTCCTGAGCTCAGCTACAGCTGGGCGCCGACGTCACCCCGCCGGGGGAGGGTCTCGCTGCTCACAGAGGCCCCTGCAGCGCAGGCCACGCCCACAGCTGAGGAGGGACAGGGACAGCCGACGCCACGCACGGTGTCCACGGAGCAGAGCCTACTTCAGAGGAGACGGGTGAGACAGAGGGAACCTCTACTCTGTTGAAAATCACATGTGCACACGGCCCTTCTGGAAGCTTACGACAAATTTAATTTACCAAAAATGACTATATTTAACCCTTGAATATGCCTTTCTTGTAAGAGCTACGAAAGGCACAAGCACGGAAGCACCAGTTCTCCAGGGCCGTTTTCGTGGGACCCCGCCCCGGCGAGCGCAGGCGGCGTGCCCCCATGTGCCCCTGTGTCACCGTGCGGGACAATGGGTCTGCGGGCGGCCGCGTGGCCTCTGCGTCTGCGCCAGGCCTCCCTCCCGGCCCGGCAGCCCTGGGCGGGTTTCCCATTCCCCGCTGCCACCAACGTCCTCGCAGCGCCGGCCGGTGGAGACGGCACGGTTCTCTCGCAATAACGTAGGCAAGAAGCCAGCCTTCCACGGGAGCTGACCCTGCGAGTCCCACGATAACAAAAGCTACTGTCGTGGGAAGTGCTGGGGCGGCTCCAGAGACCAGGGCCCCGCCAGGTCTGCTTTGTCCCATTTCTCTTAAGGCCGACGCCACAGAGAGACTTTTTTAATTGCACTCGTGAAAATTTGCTCTGATGAAATTCCAGCTTTAAAGGCATTGGAAGAATGCTAAAGGTAAACACAGAACGACCAAAGCAGAACTGACTTCTATTTTGATTTCCATGAAAAATATCTCATCACGTTGCAACCAAAGAGAGCTGTGTATAGGTGACTGAGGGGAAATCACAGATTTTCCTGGGCAATCACACAACATCCCATCTAACTGAAAAGCAGGGCCATCACCATCAAGACCATGATATCATTTTTCTCAGTGATTAGGATGCCAAATCACTTCATCTTTAATTTTCAAGTTTCAGAAAATGTCCTTTTCCAGATAACAGGGCCAAAATGACTGGCCCCACCACGCTGACGTTGACTATTGCACAGCGGCCTCCAGGGGCAGCCCCCGACTCCACAGGAGGTCCCAGGCCATCAGACCAGAGATTACAAGGAGGGGCTGGGGCCACACTGGAAAACAAAGAGAAAATGGAAGCCCTTCTTCTTAAAACTCAGATCACTTATTTCCTCTCAAAAATCTGCTCCCAAAGTTGTGTCTTTAAAGTGTCCACAGGGTGGATTTCTGACCCCGGAGGTGGCAGACGATTCCCGTCCCTGACCTGCCTGCACTTGCTGGAACACGATGACAGAGACCTCTACACGGCCAGCTCCTTCGAGGTACAGGTCTTACATATTAAAGAAGAAAAAAATGGAAGCTTCGGAAGCACGGTCTGAAGTCTGTTCCCCCAACACCAACACACGGCGTCTCTTCCAACACCCGCAGTTCTCCGATTCCCCGACGCCGACTGGGTGTCTGACAGCCAAACTCCCTCTGACACCCATTTCCTGGTGGTAGCGTAGACCTCATGGGTGTGGGCTCGGTCCCACAAGACCAGCCCATTTCACATGCAGCCTCAAGTCCCAGGTTACCCACACTCTGACCGCCCGGCTCTCAGTCAGGGCTCCCCCATGCCCCCCCTAGAGCAGCTCGCTGGACTTGGGGAGACACTTTTCTTGCTGCTCCTGGCCCATCATAAAGGATGTGACCCGGGAACAGCCATGGAGGAGACGCCTGGGCCAGGGGAGGCCAGGAGCACCACCCTCGGCCCCTCCGCACGCTCACCGACCGGGAAGCTCTCCAAATCCCTTCATTCAGGGGCTGTGGGGGTTCGCGGGGGCCCTAACTGTAAGCGTGATTGATCACGTCACTGGCCATTCATGCCTGATTCTACCTCTAGACCCTCTCCCTTCCCTGGGGGTCGGGGGTGGGACTGAAAGTTCCAACCCTCCAATCACTCCATGGTCTTCCTGGGGACCACCCTGGCCGTCCAGCGTCCCCAGACACCAGCCATTGCATTAGTGACACTCTTACGTATCACTCCGACGCCCAGGACCGAGACCAAATATCCCGCAGTCCAGGGTTCACACTCGGGTCCACCTGCCTCTTCATTCTGTGGGTCGTGACAGGTGCCTCATGACGTGGGTCCACGCTGATGCTGGACAGCGACGCAAAGGGAGGCTGCGAGATGCGGGTGGGCTGCGCAGGAGCTCTGCACTGTTCGCTCGATCTCGCTGCGAACCTAAAACTGCTATGAAAACAAAGCCTCGCGACTCGAAAGGAGGCCCAAAGCTGCCTCCCTCGTTCAGACGCCCAGCATGGGGAAGAATGGCGCGAGCCGTGGCGGCCGCCCAGACGTGGGCCAGGCGGCGGGGACGCGGCAACGGAAGGTGACACTAGCTCCCGCAACTAAGGCCTTGCCCGTCGTTCAGGGAGCAATTCCTAACCGAGCAAAGTGCGACACGGCTCCTTTTGGTAAAGTTGCTTTTAAAATCGATACGCGGGTTAGAAAGCGCGGATGGCGTGACGCTGCGTTCACGGACCACGCAAAGTAAGATGCGCTTCGGCTGAGAAATGCAGTTACTTGGGATTTAAGCTCTGAAGTGCAAGTTCATTACAGAGAGATGCATCGTGCCTTCTTTTTGTGGTGGCACCTCAATTAATTCTCTGGTCATTGAGGAATGGAAAACATCAACCCACAGGCCTCCTCTCACACAGATACTAAAGCGTATGTGAGTCATCGCGGTTTTGACTCTGAATTGTCAAACAAACACTTCCTAAGTAAATGGGAAAGAATGGGATCCGTGCAAGATCGATACACGAGGAAAATGCATTTAAATGAAGAGACGTCACATTCGCAAAGCTGATTCTGGGTCAGGCTCCCGGGGAAGGGATCTGGAGTCTCTGCGGCTGCCGCCGGCGCGCTCGTGATTTGCGTTGGACACACGGTCTATTATTTACAGATTGAGGCTTAGAGTTCCCAGCAAACATCAGCCCCTCCTGTTCTTCCTCCTGCCTTCCTTCCTTGCCACATCTTTTTCATCTTCGGAAATGGGTTCTTGTGGGGAGAGAGGCCCGGTTATGAAATCTCCACAGACGTATCCAAAACCAGCAGGAGGGCCGGGTCTGGACGCGTGGCAGGGACACGTAGTGGAAACGCGTAGCCGGCGCGCACGGCAGAGCAGCATGCGTCTGAGACGCGCCCTCCGCTGCCGGCCCCGTGCGGAGCCATCTCACTCGCGGCCCCTCCCGGGATGAGGGGGCCTCAGAGAGGCCACGGCTCGGAAAGGCCATTCTGGCCTCCGCCACGTCCACCCCGCCCGGCGCCCCGCTGCCAGGCAGTCCGCGTGCAGCGAGGCTGCGCTGGACTCCAGGCCATGCCAGGGCTGCCCTTCTGTGCCCTGCAGCCCGGCCCCGGCTATGAAGGGGACACAGCCTCTCCTGGGGTCAACACGCCAGCGGCCCCGCGGGAGCAGGGCATTTGCTGAGAACTTCAGCCAAGGAGGTGGAGAGCCAGGGCGATTCAGAGGCAGACGGAATTGCTTTGTGGAAAATAGATTTGCCTTCCACAACGAAGTAAAATGGAACCAAAAGCCAGATGGGGCTGGGGGGAATGGAGAGGGACTCGTCCCCACCCCAGGGCACGGGGACCCCAGGACAGTGCCGGGGCCGTCTGCCTCTGCCCTGCATCTGCCTGAAGGTGACGGAGCTCAAGCTTGGGCATCACGGCGCTGCGGGAGCCTCGGGGGCTCCCTCGCCCGACGCGGCATGGACGGCCGCGTGGCCTCGCCGCAGGTCGCCCCGGTCCCCAGGACGCTGCATCGCCCCTCCGCACCCTGGCGGCCCGCCCTGCTCGGCCTCTGGGGGCTGTAGCCCGCACACCCCGGAGAGCCAGCCCGTCTGCGGGCCTCACCACCGCCTACACCTGCCCCATCACAAACAGCCCCCGCCTGCGACACAGGATCCGCTGCGAGGCCGGCGTGCAGCACGAGGAGACTGTGGAACAGGCGAAGGCCGCGGGACAACGCCCGACGCCGCCCGACGCGCCCGTGTCTCCTCACCTTCCACACCCGGCTTCCGGCCCGCAAAGCGCTGCGGGCGAAACCTCCCTCCAAGCCCCGCTCCCCCTAACTGGGTGCCCGGGCCGAATCCCAGCCACGGACCTGCGGCTCTCCCTCCTCCAATGGTGGGGACGTGGCTGCACGGACGCTCAGACTCAAGTCCCCAGCACGACTGCACGGGAGCCAACTCCACTCGCTCCAAACGCCCGGCCCGCTGGCCGCTGCCCGTCCACGCCGCGGCGCCTCTGCTCGACTCTGCTTTCGGGACCCCCAAGCACGAGTCCTGCCCCAGCGCCCATGGGAGGGAGGGGGCCGCCCTGCCCGTTCCCAAGGCCCAGGCCTGGAGCCAGCCCACCTGTGGCGTCAGTGGCTGTCACCCCTCTGGCGCTGCCTGCTGGGCCCAGCAGCAGGTGGCCCGGCTCTGGGACGGGCCCCCCCACAGCGGGACGCTGTTCCTGCAGCTCGAACCCACTGAGCTCAGCGATCAAATGGCTCATTCTGTGGGAACATCGAAATACCCAATAGGAGAAGGGACCTTTTGACATTTTCCCACTAAGATACGTTCTGCTGACGCAGCCGTCCCTGAAACCTCCCCCCCGGGGTGGGGAGAGGTTTCAGGGGCCCCCATGGGGCCCCCGTGGGGGGGCAAACCTTCACTGTGCAGCAGGACGCGGGGGGAGCAGGAAAGGCGGTCTCTCCAGCAGGGGTTCGTGGGGAGCCCAACGCTGAACCAGAGCCAGGCGCTCAGAAGGGCTGGGGTGGGAGCTGCACCTAACCCTTGGGGGACAGGCAACGCTGGGGTGCACGCTGGGTGGAGATGTTAGCAGGACAACTGGGAGCAACTCCGGGGACACCCTCAGAGAGAGACACCGCAGCACGTGGTGGGGGATCTCGGGGTGTCTCAGCGTCACCAGGGGCCGTGGACCAGGAAGCTGAGGACTTCGGCGATGCCTTGTGAGATCAGGCTTCCTCCTGCAACTAGCATCTGAATAAAACGTTAACACTCAACACCACAACTCTGAACGCCGTCCATACCCCCTCTTCTTTTAGCCCCAAAACCTGAGTTTAGAAACCCTGCACACATCCAAGAAAGCTAAACGTCGTGATTATAAATTTAGAAAGGTCAGGTGTACTTAGCACACTCTCTGGCTCACGTGTCAAGGAAATCAAAGTGCAGCCCAGTTTTCTCAAACAAACCGTCCGCGGCGCGGTGGGGCGTGTGTGCAGGAGAGCTGGCCTTGCGCCCTGCACTCTGTGCCCACCCCGCACCCTCCGCCTCCCTGCAAACCGCCAGGACGGTCCCGTGGGAAAGATGGCATTTAGAGCACAAGCTGGGGCATGACAGCATCTCCCGACAGCGCACGGGCCTCCTGCCTCCCTGCCAGTTAATTTCTTATTTTGAATTTAAACCTTGGAACTAAAATTCTTCAAACGAAATTTTCATCAGATAAAGTTTCTTGTTTTTCAAAAGCAATTTCTCCTGGCTCACTGGGTGGTCCTTCCAAATGGTGTACTCTGTTCATTATAACCGATTCCCAGGAACCCCAGCGCTTGTAAGGGTGGAATCGTGATGTGTGACCATCCGCGCAGCGGTGAAGTTGCGCCCTTCAGGACGGTCTGTCATTTACTGGCTCCTCAAACAGGGCGGGGTCAGCAGCTCTGGGAAGCCTTGGTCCCCTCTGAAGCCCAGGGCCAGCCCTTCCGCTGGGGCCTGGGGTGGGCTGACAGCAGGGAGGACTGGCCGCTAAAGTGAAGGGCCACCGGGGGCACAGAGACGGCAGAGAAAGACCTCCACCTCTGGGGGGGTCCGTGCTCCAGAGGAGTCCTGACCTCAAGCAGCATCTTCCGGCCGAGCGAGCCCCGAGGACTTCGGGCGGCTGGCAGGGCCGCAGGCAGAGGCACAGGTGTGTGCGGGGGCCTGCGACCGTGCTGCTTCGCCTGGGACGCTGAGCTGGGGAGGGCACCCTCAGGGCCCCGAGGGCAGGCGAAGGAGGCCGCAGAATGGCACGTGGGCTCCCCCGGCGCCCGAGTGAGCACAGAGGCCTCCCGGCCCCGAGGAGCCGTCGACCGCCCAGCAGCTCTGCGTTCCTGCCCCCGAGGCACGAAGCACCAGGCGGAGGACAGAAGCGCTGAGCGCTCGGAGAAGCTTCTCCCGCCGGGGAAGAAAAATAAACGTCAACGCCCCTGCTGCAAGGGCAGCCTGGCCACGGGGCATCGGCAGGAGCGTGGGCGGTGGCTGCGGAGTGCCTGACCCCCGCGACGTCACCCACCACAGCCGCTCACGGGAGGCGCCAGCCCTGGCGCCCCGCGGCCGGCTGCAGGCTCGTGCAGCACCGCCACAGCCGGAGTCGGCACGGGGGCCACAGCCAGACTCCGAGGACGGGGGGACAGCCATCGGCTCGAAGCAGCCAGGGCTGGGTCAGTGTCGCGGCTTCCCTAACTCTGCCCCCACGTCCAAGTCAGGACCGACCAGAGGACGCCAGGCTGCTCCCCAGAGCCACCGCCTAGGACCAATCCCAGTCTGCTCCCAGGCTAGCAGCCTCCGTCCGGCCCGCTGGGGCCTCCCCACCCCCGCCTCCCACAGCCAGCTTGGAGTAAGCAGCCTGTTCGCAGCTGGGTGGTTTATTTCCACTCTGCATCCAGGAGCTCGGGTGCAATTAATTCTACCCACTTTTGTGCAATTCTGGTGTGGCCGGGAGGGCTGCAATACCACACGTGGCCACAGGATGGCACCAAGGAGAAGCCTTTGCTCTAAGCCCAGGTACAGGCCCGCACACCCGATGGTGGGTGTGGGTGTGGGTCTGCACCCTGTCCAGGTAAATCTGCCCCAGTCCCCTTCGTCCTGGGCAGGAGAGGCGGAGGGGAGTGGGTGTGGGAGGTTCCCCCAGGGCCCAGCCGCAGGGGTGCAAGGAGAAAGGAATTAAGCTCCTCGCTGGGGCCTTTTACAGGGGTGTGGGCAGGCCCCCATCACACATGAGGTGGATCCTCTGGTGACCTGCCCAGGAGGGACTGGTTTCAAGAAGCTCAGGCGATTTCAGTGAGTCCAAGGTGAGCACTGTGGGGGGACAGTTCCCTCCCGGACGCCCCTCACCTTCAGGCTGGCTGTGGCCTCCCCCACTGAGACCAAGGTGCCCAAATTCTCAGGCAGAAGAGGAAGCCGGAGGCTGCACCTGGACAGCCTGGGGACAGCCTGGTGACACTGCCTCCAGGGACAGCCTGGGGATGGAGCTGCAGGGAGAGTCCTGGGCCACCCCAGGGCCCCATGCAGGTTCGTGGGGCACAGAGGGCTGAGGGCACCTCTTCTGCGTGGCACGCTGCCTCTACCAGGGCTGTCTTTTGCCTTCAGTACCTAAGGCCTTTTGAGCATTTTACCAACAAAAAAAAAGCTGTTTGAAATAAATAAAATTATAATGGTTACTATGTGTATTTTCTTCTAACCATGCAAAGTTCACCAAAACAGAAATTCTTCAGAAACGTGCAGAAAGGGTGCTGCCACCAAGAGTTAAAATTGGTTGTAGCGTGTGGACACCCCACTTTCTCCAGTTTCAGACGCCAGAGATGGACACCCAGGTTCTGTGCTCATAGCCATGGTGAATGTCAAATAGCTCAGAGCAGTTCCCAAAACACAGCATCAGGAGTCCCCAAAACAGCCCCCAAAGAGCTGAAACCCCCAAGGAAAGGGGAAAGTACAGGCGGCAGGACAACCGTCTCCTCGGTGTTTGGGAGCCACCGCCACCTGTCCAGGCGCGGGTCCACCGCCTGCCGGAGAGGCCAGGTCCTCCCAGAGCCTCCGGCCGTGCGGCCGGCCTGACCTGAGCGAGGCCCGCACCCTCCAGACTGAGGCTGCTGCTTCTTCCGCCTTCTGCACTGACTCCACCCAGGGAGACTGGGAGAGTCGCTGCCTGGGTCATAGGCCGGAGACACCTCTCCGCTTCTGCGGGCAGGACCTGTCCTCAGGACTCAACCTGGCCCTGCCGAAAACACCGCAGCGAGTGGGACCTGCTCGCCGATGCTGCCCGTACCGCCCTCCCGACGTCCTCACTGGACCTGGATCGGGCACTCGCTGGTGCCCCCTGATGGGAGCCCGGTCATCGGCAGGACACACTGCACTCTCCCTGACCTGCCCTCTGAGCTCGTGAGGAAGTTAGTGGGAGCCCGGGGCTTAACTCCATGGGGAAACTCTGGGCACAAAACGACCGTGCATCTCAGAACCCTCCGCCCAAGGCGTGAGGGGCTAGGGTATTTACACACACCCCCCTTCTGCCATCAGTTGGGGCTCCCATCACAAGAGGGGTGGGGAGCGAGCTCATTAGTTCCTCGCACTTTCAGTCCCACCAGGAAGCAAAGCCAAAGGATCGCAGGGTACGGGGGTGCCCTGAAGGGGCCGCCCCGCATCTCCACGTGGTTTTGTCAACTGGCTGATGTTAAAGACCGGCTTTGACTGCGCCCTTCCACTTAAAGGAAAACCGCACCTGGGTTATTCCCGTGCCACCTTCGTCTCAGGTCAAGGAAGAGCGGGCGACTGCCTCACGCGAGAGATGCTCTTACATAAATACTCTGAGGAGCAAAGGGCCGAGCAGGAAATAATCCAACAACGTAGCCGCTGCTTCCTCACAGCCTGGAATTTCGTCTCCAGACATTCCCCCAACACAACCAAAAGAAAAGGCATAACTGATCAATATTTCTTTCGAAGCCAACATCTCGATCACCTTCGGACTGAGCCGATCACAGGGACCATGCACTCCTTTATGTGGACAGAGCAGGTATTTACAAACGAAATTCATGTGCATCTATTATCTCTACACTCACGGTTCGTACAGACTTCTGGGTTTGCTTTTGTTTTGCTTTATTGCTGCACGTTCACACATATAGCTCCTCAAAAACCTGAGAGAAAAATCTGTGTGTATCACCACAACATAACAGCCATAAAAATCGATGGGATCGCTCATGTCCATGTCCCTGAGATTCAAAGGCGTCTTGACATCATAATGCTGCGTGGGTCGAGTCAATGCAAATGTAATAAAAACAATAGAACTGAATTAACCTCTGGCATCTGGTTCCAATAAAGACAAAGTGAAGAATAATCAGAAGTCACTGTCCCTGAAAGCTCCCAGTCTCCCACCGTGGGCAGCATCGCCCCAGGAGCCGAGATCCATGTCACGTACCAGAGGACTCAGCGGCCACCCGCGTGGCCGTGAATGCAGGCAGGACGCATTTTCTCATCGCCCCTGAAGCGTCTCACCGGAGTCGGGCTCTCAGTCCCAGAGCCTCACACTACAGCGTCCTGTTCGCACACGAGGGTGCGGCTGGTGCCCGCCTCCACGCCCACACGCCCGCTTCCCGGCTTCGGCTTAGCTCCCCAGATACCCACGGACAGCCCCGGCCTTCCCCGCCCTGCCCCAGACCCCGGGCAATATCTGGGCTCTGGGACAGCCTCCGAGGCCAGCAGGCAGCAAACCCGGACCTCCGCTAAAGGGCGCTTGAGTCGGGCAGAAGCCGCTGCTGGCCAGGAGGCGCATCCTCTGAGGGGCCTTCGCACACGCTGCAGGACACCCATGAGGAAGGTGGGCGACAGTCCGGGGCAGGATGGGCATTGCAGGTGACTGCGAGGACCCCAAGTGGCCCGAAGTTTCTTGGAACCCCTGAGGTTCTGACGGCCACTCAGAAACGAGGGCCAAAGTCAGGTGGAGCCCGCTCCCCGTGCGGTCAGGAAGGCGTGAGATGCGAGGCCTCGTGCCTGCCTTGTCGTCTGCACGTTGAGAGCGGTGGAAAGCCTTCGAAAGACTCAGCTGCGAGCCACCAGCCCTCGGCAGCACCTCGCCTGCCTCTGATCTGTCAGCGCTCCCTCCCGCAGTTCTGGGGTGGCTGCTGTATTCAGACACTGTCAGTGCTGAGCACACGCAACAGCCTCTCCCGAAGGAGGTGGCGATAGACACTGGGCGGAGGATGACGTGCTGGGTGGGGGACAGCGGACAGGTGGCCGCAAACTCAAGAAGGACAAGCCACTCGGCAGAGCAGGGAGAAGTCCAGGCCGCTCCACGGAGAAGGGGACGCTCCGAGGAGCAGACGCGCAGGCTGACCCGCTGCCCACGAGGGTCCAATCACTGGCTGGAAGGGAGGCAGGCTGGGCGGCGGGGTGGGACCCCAGCAAGTGGACCCTGAGCACTTCCTGGCGAGACGCGTCGTCTTTACCCAACAACCACGTGTGGGGCCTGCTCCCCTGGGAGCTGCGAACCGCTGTGTCTGAAGGGGTGGCAGGGAGGGGTGGGGTGCTGGCGGAACCAGGCCTCTGACTGAGCAGGTCTCCGGACCCCGGTCCCTAACACGGGTTCTTCTCACGCTCGCCCAGCTCAGGATGAAACGGTACCGAAAAGGAAACGCAAGCGCGCCTGCCCTCAAGGAGAGCAGGGAGGTCAAGTTTAGTTCGCCCCGAGTTTTAGAAACTTCAGTCTTACCTTCCAGCTTTGAGATGCCCGCAACGCAGTGCTGCACGCCTAGAGTGCATGCACGGATGTGTGTGCCTGTGTGTGTGTGTGCGCGCGTGTGCAAACGCCTCCAGTTTTGCCTCAGAGGTAACGAGTCTGGCCACCAGCAGCCAGCACTGAAGAAGTTTCATTAACCCCAGTTACCAGTGCATGGCAAGGCCGACTGGCTCTCCTCTCTAAGGCTTCTCACACCTTCCCGCAAATCGTCACAGGCCCCAGGGACAAGGCTGTGCCCTCTCGGGAGGGTGGGACCACACGTGTAGGGCGAGCGCCCCTCGTCACTCGCTTTCTGCTGGACAGCCATAGCCTTCAGGACGACGAGACGGTCTCCCCCATGCGCCCCTTCCTCTCTATCCACAAATGACGGCCGCCCAAGACTCTTTAAGACCTTTTTAGCCATGGTTCTTGTATCAGATTAAGCAGAATAAATCAATTCCTCCCTAATTACTTTGTTGCCTTTACAATTCATCAAAATCTGTCCTCAAAACCTGAATGTATCAGCACCTTATAACAGTATCGATTTTGTCGTCTTTCTTTTTCTCCATTGTGTTGACACACACGTAACATAAAACGTCCACCCTGACCTCTTCACAGGGCGCAGCTCCCTGGGGTGAAGTGCAGCGCCCTGCTGTGCGCCATCGCCACACCGTCTCCGAGCTCCTTGCATCTTGTGAAGCGGAAACTACGTGACTCGCAGGACTCCCCACGCCCCCCTCAACAAGCCCCTGGCGCCTGCCACCCTCCTTTCTGTCTCTACGACTTCGACTGCTCTAAGGACCTCATACAAGTTTGTCTCATTGTGACTGGTTTACTCCTGAGCCTAAAGCCCTCAAGTTTCACCATGTCATAGCAGGTTGCAGAATTTCCTTCCTGTTTAAGGCTGAATAATACTCCATTGTACGGATGGACCACAACTCGTTTATCCATTCATCTGTCCACGGACACCTGGGCTGCTTCCACGTTTTAGCGATTCTAAATACTGCTGCCGTGAACATGGGGCGCACATGTCTTTTTGAATTGGTGTTTTCATTTCTTCAGGTGAAAAAATAGAATCGCTGGGTCATGCAGTCGTTCTATTTTTAATATTTTGTGGAACCACTATCCTGTTTCCCACAGCAGCTGGACCTTTTCACACTCCCAACAGTGTACTAGGGTTTCAATCTCTTCACGTCACCACCAACCCTCGTTTTCTGTTTTTTGGGTTTTTTGATAGTCTTTCACATCCCACTCTTTCACTTGTTTGTGTCTTTGGATAACTGAGGCTCTTACGGACAGCATGTAATTGATCATGTTTTTATCCACTCTGCCAATCTCATCTGTTGGTTAGAGGGTTTAGCCCATTACATTAGAAGTAATTACTAATAAATAGGGAGGGACTTACTTCTGCCAATGCGGTATTCATTTTCTATATGCCTTGTAGCTTTTTTATTCCTCACTTCCTACATTCCTGTCTTCCTTTGTGTTTAGTGATTTTTTGTAGTGAACTGTTTAAATTCCTTAATTTCATTTTGTGTATATTCGACAGCTATTTTCTTTGTGGTTGCCATGAGGATTACGTTTAATGTTATAACATTCTAAAGTTATAACATGCTAATGTGAATTTATACCAGCTTAACTTCAATAACATTCAGAAACTCTGCTCCTTTACAGCTTCATCCCCACCTCTTTTGGTTACTGACGTCCCAAAATTGTAGCTTTATTCACTGTGTGCCCCAAAACACAAACTAATAATTCTTGTAAATGCATTAGTCTCCTAAATTACAAAGAAAACAAAATCTGGAGTAACGAACCAAAGTTACAGTGATACTAGCTTTTACACTAATGTTTTTTTTCTTTAAATGAATCAGGCTCCTAAATTGTGTAAGTTACAGACCATTGTTGCGATGCGCTAGCTTTTATACTTGCCTGTGTGTTAACCTTGACCGAGATCTTTCTCCACGTGGCTCCAACTTACTGCCTCACGTCCTCTCTCCTCATCCTCGGGACCCCCTGAAGCATCTTGTGCAGGGTAGGGCTGGTGGTTGGAGCTCCGTTGGCTCTAATTTACCTGAGAAAGTCTTCGTTTCTCCCTCACTCATGAAGGGTGGTTTCATAGGATACAGGATTCTAGGTGACAGTTGTTTTCGTTGAGCACTTTGACTATGTCAGCCCGCTGCATTCTGCCTCCAAAGTTCCTGAGGAGAAATCTGTTGGTGATCTTTTTGAGGATCCCTTCATGAGATGACACTTCTCTCTTGATGCTTTTAAGATCCTCTCTTTGCTTTCTGAACGTTTGGTTATACTGTGTCTCAGTGTGGGTCTCTGAGTGCATCTTACTTAGAGTTTGCTGAACTTCTTGGATGTTTATATTCATATCTTTCATCAAATTTTGGAAGTTCTCAGCCATGATTTCTTCAAATATTCTCTCTGTCCCCTTCTCCCTCTCTTCTCCTCTGGGATCACAGCGGTGTGTACGCTGGCCCACTCGATGGTGCCCCGAAGGTCCCTTAGGCTCTGTTGGCTTTCTCCCATCTTTTTTCCTCTGGTTCCTCAGACTCAACAATGTCCATGTTCTCTCTTCAAGCTGATTCTTCTGCCTGCTCAGATCTGCCCTCAAATCTCTCTAGTGAATTTCTCATTGTAGATATAACTTTCCAACTCCAGGGTTTCTTTTGGTTTCCTTTTAGGTTTCTTACCTCTTTGTTGATAGGTTCATTTTGTTCAAGCAACACTTTCTTGACTTCATATCTTTCTTTACTTCTCGAAGCATCTTTAAGATGGTTGACTTAAAGTCTTTGTCTAATATATCTGCCATTAGGTCTTTCTCAAGGACAGTTGCTATTGATTTTTTTTCCTGTGAATGAGCCATATACCCCTGTTTCTTTGTATGTCTTGTGGTTTTTTGTTCAACATTGGACATTACAGTCTAATCATGTGGTAACTCTGGAAATCGGATAGTCCCCCTTTCCCAGAGTTTACTGGTTTTTTTTTTTATTGTCCTTGGATTTTCTTTTTCTTTTTATTGTTTGAGCCGTCTCTTCTCTGAGGATCAGCTAGAGGTGTAAATTGAAGACCTCAGCTCTGTTCTGAGCCTGTCCCTGGGCATGCACAGGCACTTCCTAGTTTCCCTCATACGTGCAGCTGTTTTTCAATGTCCTATTCTTTAATGTCTGGCTCCTGGTGGGCAAAAAGTGAAAAATAAAGAGAGCAGAAATTGGGTGTCATCCTCTGGAAGTCACTCAGCTGGAGGTGGAGGAGTTTACAAAAATGAGGGGGGTGCCACAGCAATGGCCCCCGCCCCTTTGTCTGCACCTGCATGATCAGGGGCAGAAACCCCCACTATTTGGGGGACAGAGTCCTCTTTGCACATGCTCCTGCCCACTGTGTGTGGGCTTCTCCGGGGACACGCACAACTCCCTGCCAGGGGCCGGGGTGGGGATAGGTAGCTGCTACTGTGCGAAGGGCTGACACTGAGTACAATTAACTGGGAATCACCACCCAAGACTTCCCCTGGGAGTCCAGGCCTTCGAGAGGGGACACAGCCCTTCACCCCACAGCGCAGTCAGTCCAGCAGACGTTGACACCCGGCTATCTGCAGCACCGCCCGCATTACGGGCACTGGAGGGACGACACACGGCGTGTCCAAACTCCACGTGTGGAAGTTTGTGCGGGGGACGCGCACCTTCCCATCGCACTCCCGTCGACCACCGGTGCTTTGTCTTGACAGCTGTACGTTCCCGGTTGGGTGCGGGGTTTGTAAGTAAGAAGGAAAGAGCGAGCTGAGTCCTGCACCAGGTGAAAACCAGGCGAGCCCCAGGGTTTTCTCAAAGCCCCGCGTTCGAGTCGATCGTCCATGACCCTCGCCGCCGGGTCCCGAGTGGGGCTTCGGCTTTCGCCAGCCAGACGTGAGGGGCCTATTAGGACCCAGGTGGCTGCCGCTGCTTCCTGATGTCACATCACAGCTTGGACTGGAAGAAGAGCCAGACCTCCCCGTCGTGTCTTCTCCGGGCCTGCACTAGCAGCCGTTCGGTGTCACCAGATGCTGGGGGAACCCGAAAGCTGCATCCTGAAAGTCCCACGGAAGTCCCCGGAGCTCTGGAGCCTGGATCCAGGATAACATCAGCAGTGCTCGAAAGGGAGAAAATTGGTATTTGCTTTACCTCTTAGGTTAATGCAAAAATTCAACTGATCAAGGTAATAAAATTTAAAATGCAGGTTAAGAGTCACAGAGTTCACTATGGTTTCATTTTTATGAATACTCATGCGCCTACCAAAGACAAGAAATACTGATAGGACACATACAAAAATAGTAATAAAACACTGGATGGCGAGATCCTGGTGACACGTATGACTTCTTGATGACTATTTTGTCCTCTGAACTTTCTATAATAAAAGGCATCCCTGTGACATAAGAAAAATCAATTTTATAAAAATTGCTTGATCAGGGTGCATGATTACCCCAAGAATTTGCAACGCTGATTTCGCTGGCTCTACGCGGGGCGGCCTGGTGCTGGGGCAGGGACAAGAGCAGGCACGGGACACAGCGGAAGAGCTGTACAGGGCGGCTCGCGACTAAGCACTGAGTGGGCGCTAGATGCTGCGGGCTCGGCGGCCCAAGCAGAAGTCACGCCGGGAGGCGCTTAGCCCGTCAGGATGACGACGGCCAGTGGCGGGCCAGAGAACAGAACAGAGGTCACATCTTCCCTTTCACTTGGAGAGATCCCCATCCTGTGTCTGCCGGGGATGCGGCCACCTTTGCCAGTTGTCTCCAAAAAAGGAAATAGCTCTGAAGTCTCTGACAGAGATGTCCCTGTGGCCACACAAGGATGGGGCTTCCAGGGGACCTCACTTAAGGTGCTTGGAATCAAGGTTTCCACTAGAGGACATTTTAACAGCCCACTGCAGGCAGGTAGGCAGCACCTGGGGCCCCGGGGCCTGCCGCAGCCAGCAGGAAGCCGGGTCATTGCCCAGAAGATGACATCTTTAACCTCCACAGAGGGGCGCATGTGTCCCTCATTCCCTGGGATTCCTCGGTCACTGAAACATAGACACAGGAACTGAGGCTGGCCGTGGCCGTGGAGGGAGTGCTGGCTAAGGGCCGACCTCTCTGCAGCCCTGGGCCCTGGCTGCAAACCAAGGCTTGGCCCACACGGACCGAGGTCTCCCTAATCAAAACCTGTGAAAAGCCTGCTCCTCCAGAACAGGCCTCTGGAGGGAGGGCTCCCTTAGCGTCACCCCGATGGGACGCAAGCCGGGCCGCCCGCATCTGGCCTTCCCTCCATACGGGCAGGGCGCAAAGAACGAACTTCAAGGCTTTCCTGATAAACGCCGTTTCGCCCACATGCTTCCCGGCTGCGAGACGTCAGCTGCCGGGCTGCGTGGTGTCCAGTGTGCTCTGAATGGGTGCGGAATGTGTTTTTCTGAACTCAGCTTTTCTGAACCCAAACTTGTGTTCTTTTCATGCTTAAAAAAGTGAACCGTGCCTGATCATGCAGACTCCTTAGAAAATGCGGAAACCTTTCCAGCAGCAAAGTGGAGAGGCCGCGTGGCAGGCCACGTGCGGCACGACTCCGGGGATGCTGGGCGGGTGGCGGGCGGCAGCCCCCGGCCCGTGAAGGGAGAGACTGGTGCACACGCAGCACGGAGGTGCCGTCGTGCTCCTCAGTGACCCCCGACGCGGCCGGCAGGAGTCCCGCTCGGCCACCTGCTGCATGTGACTCTGACAGTCATGAGCCGTGGCTCCCCCTCCCAGCACCTGCTCTGTCTCCCACCTTTGAAGGTCACTGTGCCCCTGCGGTCCTGCCGAGCCAGCGCTGGCTTGTCCCAGCCTTGGTTTCCACAAGCACCTGCACACTCAAAACATGCTCCTGTTTTGGTTCTTGGTTTTAGGTCTGCATTTCAGTGGGTTTAGTTTCTCTCACCTCATAGCAAACAGAGCCTGGACGACAAGACCAGATTTGGACAGATAAGTGACTTTTGGCAAATGACGTGACTTCCCTCAACTATGGAATGGGGGCGACGTTAAAATCCGGAATGAAGGCAGTACACACCGCACAGGGCCTCACCCATGGTTAAAACCCGGCGACCAGCCCCGAGAAGAAAACCCGGCCATGTGTCCTCGGGCCGGAAGCCAGGGGCCCAGAGTGAGAAGGGACAGGAGTCAGACTTTGGACAAGCTCAACCCTCTGAGTTCTGGGCCCGGAATTTAGACAAAAGACCCTGGGAGCCCAGACAGTGCCAACACGGATCGGGAGCCGCCCTCATGAGTCAACAAAACCGTATGAAAACATCCTAGGGCCAAGGAGGATAGAGCGTGAGTCAGCAACACGTTTGTTTGGAAGTCTTCCAGAAAGCGCAAGCAAGAAGACGCCTCCCACAACTTCCTGGCTTAAAGGCCTGAGGGGCCTGTGGCTCCTCCTGGTTTGGGAAGTCAGAACAGGCAGGAGGCAGGTCCCTGGCAGATCCAGTGACAAAGGCACCCGCGTGGCCTGCGAGGGGTTGTTTGTTAAGGTACACTGACATCTGGTGGTCTTTCATGTCAGAGGAAACACGCTCCATTCCGTGATCCAAACACACACGTCATCAAGGCATGTCTCTGCACTTCCTCTGGGATTCAGAGCAAACACCACCAGGGGCAGTATAAAATGTTAGTAAAATAAAGAAGAAATTAATAACATCTTCATGCATATTTTTAATTTTAATCAACGAAAAGAATGAAGAATGATTTTCCTCTTCCTAGACCCCTCTTCGTAAGGGGCAGGGTGGAGTAGCTCCTCCCAGTGGAATTTTTCAAATAGAATTTTAAAAAGAAGAGGAAGAAGCAACCAGCCCCATGGGCATCAACCGGGAGCGCTCCGTCCTCCTGTGAAAACCGTAAACAGGAAGGCAGGCCGAGTGCTCCCCACACGCACAGGAAGCTCCTCTACTCTCTGCAGGGAAACTAGGAGAAAGTAGGTACTTGCCACTTGTTCTGCAAAATGACATGTAACACTAAGTGTGTCAAAATAAATAAAATACGTAATTCCATGGGCTCGGGGAAACCCCAGGTGATAAGAAAAGGTAATATAAATGCAAGCGTTTCCAGGCGTTTGCAGAAGCCACGAACAGCTGACCACCGCTCCGCGGTCTGACTGGGGTCCGTGTGCCACGGGGAAAGGCGGGGGCCGCCACGTTCACACAGAACAGCGCTGACGTAGCGCCGGGCTTCCAGGTAATAGTTATTATTCGTTGACTCGTCCACTCTTATAGATACCAGTTTACAAATATGTTACTGCAAACATTATTTTTAAAAAATAGTTAATCCCCACATATGCCACCCACCCTAGTAATAACTTTACTCTTCAATCTGAATCAAAGGTGATCATCCTCATCGTCCTCCCCACACACAACCTGATTTCACGGCGCCCAGAAGTTGCGCGTCTTTAGCCACGATTCCGTCTCACAGAATAAGTGGCATCACCGGGAGTGGACGCATGGCCGAGCCTCCCCTTCCGGGCCTGGGAAAACGCAGCGTGAGCGCGGCTCCGGCGTCTGCCCCAGAAGCCCCCTCCCATGCGTGCCCCAGCTCAGTGACCGTGCCGCTGTCCCCGCCCGGAGCGGGCGTCCACTCCTGCTGCGGGCCGCACCGGCCCCAGCTGGCGCCCACGGTCAGCGCTGAGCTGCCTGTCTGGTCCTCCAGCGTGCCCCACCGGACAGCACCGGTCAGGTCGTCACAGAGGCCAACGGAACGCCGGACACCCGACAGGCGCTCGGAAATGCGCGAGACCGCAGACGACAAAACCAAAGGCGGTGCTGTGGCCCACGCCGCCCCTCACGTGGCCGTGCGCGCTGGCCTTTGCGCCCGCGTGGTTGAAGTCCTGCCTTCTCAGTAGCTCCACCAGCCCAGCCCCCTCCTGGTCGTGCCACTTGGACCACACGGATGGCAGGACAGCATGAGCCCTGAGGGGACATGATGGGGGTCAGGGGTGTGGGGCCACCCTGCTCCTCCCCAGTACCCCCGGAAACCCCACCACAGGTGACGCTCACTGTACGTTAGCAGAGCCTGCGGTGGCCACCGATTGGGACGTCCTCGTCCTCGGATCAAAACATCCTCCACGTGCCGAGTGTGGACAGTCCACGTGACCGCCCGTCATTCCCAAGGTGGGGAAGGGGGGTGACAGGCAGGTGTGCAGGCAGCCACTCTGCTGCCGCCGTCCACACGCTGCAAACGCTCAGAGGGGCAGCAGGGGTACGCACGGAACGGTCTAGAAGCACCCACAGCAATGCCTCTGAGTGGGCCGGGCAGGAGGGTGGGTGCTGGGCTGGCTGAGAGCTCAGGGCTCCTCCAAACCCGGGGCCTTGGGGAGCAGAGGGCGTTGGCGGAGGTGCAGACGTTCAGAACAGTTCCTGCAGGATCTGAGCCGTATTTTAAGAACTGAAGTAGAACTGAGAAAAATGTGTTGACATTACCTGTCAAAAAATCCCATTTTAAAAAGAAAGAAAGCTGCTGCCGTTCTGAGTGGATGCCGCGCCAAGGCTTGCCGAAGCCTCCGGAACTCGAGCGGCCAGCGCGGGCCACGCGGCTCCCGCCCCCCGCGCCCCCTCCCGCCCAGCGGTCCCCCCACTCCCCTGGCACCTGAGTTTCGCCTTCTGTTTCCCCAGCGGCTGCAGGCGGAGCTCGAGCGCCCTTGCCGATGGCCACCAAGGTCTGGCACACCGTCCCTCCCTGGCACCGCTTAGGAAAGACGCCGGACCCGCCGTGCCCTGCGGCACGGGCCGAGGCACCTCCTCTCCCTGTAGCTCTCTGGCCAACACCAAGAGCACCGGCCTCACAAAATGGGGACGGGGGTGTCGTCCCCTGAGGTGGGAGGCACAGGAGGGGGAAACAGACCAGAGCCAGGACACCAGGCCCCACCACGGTCCCGCCGGTGCCTCCCGGGGACTCGAGATGAGCGTCCGTCCTGCAGCAGGGAAGGGACCGAGCAGGTGCTCTCTGAGTGACTCTCGGCCAAAGGCCTGTGATCGGGCAGGGTGGGGGCACTGTGGGGAACAAGGGCAGAGGCTCCCAGTGTGTCCCCAGCCGGCCAAGGTCTCTGAGCAACACCGGCCTCGCAAACGTCATTTCCCCAACCCTAACGTGGCAGCAGACGCGTCAGAGGCTCTCGGCCCTTGCGAGAGGAGTCCTTGCAGGCTGACCAGGTCTCCCAACATTTATGTCCGCTCAGAAGCTCGGGATGGGGCCTTCCTTAAAAACAGGGTCGTCACAGATGCTATCGGTTAAGGACCTCGGGATGAAATCACGCTGGATTTAGGACGGGCCCAAACCCACAGACCGGCACTCTTACAGGAAGAAGAGGACGCAGAGCAGAGGAGGTGTGACCGTCTCGCGCTTATCCGTCCTCTGCCTCTGATCAGGAGGCAGCGGGCGCTCACCATGGCTCCTCACCGCCTGGCCACGGAGAGAAGAAATGAGCTGGAAACAGAAGCTCATCACGTCCTCCCGGGCCGGACCTCGCCGCAGTAATCGCGTCGGGGAGAAGAGAACCGCGAAGGCCGCGGGCGTCCGCAGGGCTCAGCTGTGAGGAACACGGCGAGCCGCCCCTGGGGATTCCCACTCACACTGAGCCCCCCGCCCCCCACGGCCCACGAAGCCCCGCAGTGCCGGCCCGCGGCAGGGGCTTGCACCGACCAGCCCCCGAGTCCGACACGCTAACTGAAGGGCCACCCTGTCGGAAGGACATGTTCTCAGGCAGCCACTCTCAAGGGCAAGAAAGAAGCCCTCTCGGCGGGACGGGGCGACCCGGCGGCTCGGCGCGTGGCTGTCGAACGGAGCCATGCAGCTCCGTTTACCGTCCTGCCTCCCCGGGGGCCACGTCGCACCTTCCAGTCCCGGGCTCCGAGCTCGCGCCCCTCTCCAAGCCCCTCCGTGCAGCAGTGGACAGCTGGAAACCCAGAGCGTGGGAGCCGCGGACAGACCGCCCGGCAGCTCGGGGGCTGCACCGCGGTGTGCGCCGGGGCCACCGGGGCCTGGCCAGCGCCACGCCTGCGTCCTGTCCGCGGGGGCTGCGCCGCAGTCCAGCCGGGGAGGCTCCACGCGACTGTGGAAGCGGTGAGGGGCAGACGCGAATTCCATGCCACGGCGCCCGAGGAGGGACCCCTCAGCAAGGAGCCTCAACGAGGCGCCGCGGCCTTCGTTGCATGATAATGACGAAGTTTCTCAGGGAAAATTAAAACAAACCAGGGTGATTTTGCTTAGATTCAGAGGTGACTTCAGAGCTCTTTATAAAACTGCCTGTACGTGCTGCAGGGGAGGGCTACGCGGTCACCCACACCCGAGCCCTGCCGCCCACACCCTGCAGACGGCCTCCCTGCGACGCCAGCCCTGTGACGTCCGCGGTAGCAGCCACACTGCCGTGTCCTGGCTCCCTCTCCTCCACACCTGCCCCTCGCCGTGGTTTCAGGGACGTGCCATCCTACATGTCAGTGTCTCCCTCACCTGACCGCACATCAGGGCCATCCTGAGAGAGTTTACACATGTGTCCACGGGAGCTGGAAGGCCGATTCGGGGGCCCGGGAATCTGAATTCCATTTCACCGATGACCGGCTGGGTTCGGGGCCACCGCTGCCCGTGGGGTGATGGCGCGGACAGGCCTCATTCACTGTTCCATGTGCACAGACACGGCCACCAGAGCTCAGTCACAGTCCCCGGCAACAGGGCTCATGCTCCGGTTCCCACGGCATGTGGACTGTGACAACCGCGTAGAGTGCAGCCTCCCGCCAGGCCCTCAGTCCACCGATCACTGTGGGCAGACGTGTGTCGTGACCGGTGACCGGTGACAGCACTTGCTCCAGTCTGCCGGCCACGGGTCGCCGCACGTCCCTCATCCTGCCCACGTGCGGACAGCAAAGCGTGTGGGCGCGCCGGCCCCGTCCCTCCTCGCGATCAGCCGCACGTTTCACAGAGGACTGACACGGGACCGTGACGCTGGGGAGACCCGACTCGCACCGCCGTGCAGCGGGGAAGACGCGGCTGCTGGGGAGGGGACGGGGGCCAGCTGAGACAAGACGCGCGGCCACAGGAGCTTGCGAAGGCGACTTGTCCACGTAAAGGAGGGACGTGGCAAGAGGAGGACGAAAGGAGGCAGGTGCCGGCAAAAATGTGCCCTTCAAAGGGACGCTGGGAACTATTTCGCGACACCGAACATGCACAGGATACGATGCTGGAAGCTGATCTAAATCTGGAAAGGTGGGCGACGGCTGGCCAGGTCGGAGAGCTGTCCGCTCCCACGGGGGTCATGGCACGCTGCTCGAGCTGGACGCGAGGCGGCGGCCGCTCCGTGCACCCCACGCGCCGCGTCGCAGTTCCCAGACCCGCGGTGCTGTGGCCGCGCCACTCCCCTGTACGCTTAGGACAGCCGCAGCAGCGCTTAAATGTTTTTACAAACAATTTTAAAGGTCGCGGAACCACCGAAATTGTCCCCTGGTTGTCATGAAGCCTGCCCACCAGGGTCCCACGGCCTTCCTGTGACTCCCGTCTCAGTGACACCTCTGGCTGTTGTGAGCGGCCCTGGGCCCCCTGCCATCTAGTGTAGCTAGCGGGGCACTCACGCACGCCACGGCACCAGCGAGCTGGAGGCGGGCGCTGTCCGGCGTGAACATACACATCTGGGCAGCGTGGTTCCCGCGACCGGCCGGCCACCAACGTCTACGTACGTCCACCTTTCTGAATACTGCTGGGAGGACAGCACCAGTCCAATAAAAAAATCATTTTAACATAAAGCACTTTTGGCCAAGAAGCTCCATTCTAGGAAATGGCTGCTTTGCAAACATTACACACACTTTAACAAGCTGAAATCCCTTCGCTGCTTTAATTACTAATCATAGACGTAGGAAGTCTATAGCAAGCGCATTGTGGGGACCCTTAAGACTCTCAAAAATGCATAGCTTCACAAAAACACCGTTAAAGTAGAAACTCAGATGAGCATCAGCTCTTTCTTTCCCAATTATTATTCCTAAAGGATTGAAACTGACTCGCACAGACCTTCCTCTTCCGCTTCACACCCAGAGGCCAGTCAGCAAAGTACCGCCAGCCGGAATTAAAGTGATGTATTTGCCTTGAGCACGCGGAGCAAACCGCCCAATTAACAAGTCCACTCTCACTTGGCTTTGCCAGTGCTCACCACCAGGAGATTCCTGAGACTGCAAATAATGTTTTAATGTACTCAGAAGCCTCGCATCTCGTTATTTTACCGCCTTCACATCCAGAAGCAGGTAGGACTCTGCGTTTCCGAGGCCGCTCCTGAGAGAAAGCCTTTACAACGCCAGTGTGGAGGCAGAAAAGCTACCTTGTGTAGATGCTGGTACTGAGCTGTATCAGATTTTTATTTATTCAATAAACATTTGCTGAAAGGCTAATATGCTGGTAATTGTTACGCTCTCGTGCACGTGATTTTGTCCATAATGTCTCCAAACCTATACGGAATAGGCCCAACCGTACCTGTTTCTGCCACGTGTGTCCAAGCACGTTGCTAAATGAGCAAAGAACAGAGAAAGCATTCTCTCTCCCGAATCAGCAGTTCATTTTCTTCCCAAAGCAGATGAAAAGGAGTCCATCTCCCACAAGAGGGCCTGACCGAGGCTCCGAACACAGCAGCCAGAGGCAGCGCAGGCAGGAGGCCGCTGGCCTGGGCAAAGCTCGGCAGGGGAGCCACTCGACGCAGCGGCCCCGTCGCTGCACGTTCCCGCGGAGCTCCTCACCCCTGGAGCTCTCTCAGGGGTTCTTTTCAGAAGAGAATCTTGGGGATTCTTTTGAGGAGGTTGGGGAGCCCAGGACTGCTTCAGGTGAAGGGGTCAGCACATGTTCTTCTCTCTCCATCAAAGGTAAATGAGATGAGCATGTTTGAGAGGCCGGCTTACATTTTTCACTAAAGAGGCATTTCCAAGAAAGGAAGGCTTCACAAATATTTCGCCTCATCAAGTTACACATGTAGGTATTATTTCTGAGTTCAGTCTCCTTCCCAGAGACTGGGCTGTCATGGATGTGAACCAGGAAAACAATGTCTTCCTCGAATCGGAATGGGTTTCTGGGAAGTCAGCCCCCGAGTGCCAGCTCCCGCTCCCCTCATGCACCTCCGCCTGAAGACGTGCAACGCAACGGCGCCTTCTTGACCACGGAGGGTGTGCCCAGTTGAGTCAGTCCCCTCCCTGTCCATGTCCCTCACACGGCCATGTCACAGAGTGACAGACCACAGGGACCCGCAGCCCTCAGGAATGAAACACCCCAGGTTCCAACAGAGCCACACAGAGAAATGCCAGCCATTGTCTTCCTGTAATTTCCAAAGTTCAGAGAGCAACTACACACCCACTTCTGCCAACCTCATCCGATGAGAAAACTAAGTATGTGGGTTCAAGTTCATTTCTGATGTGACGATTCTCAAAGCCCCTTAAGCCTGTGTGGCTCAGATCTCTCCTTTCAGGCTGCAGAATACAACAGACCTGTCACGCTGTTTACCAGCCACCCCGCCAGTGAGCTCTACATTAGTTTATGCACCCATGCTATCGTTCAGTCCAAGCCTTCGGATAAAAGTTTCAACACAATCACACTTACGAAGAAGAATTTTGCATACTATTGAGACCCACCCCATTAAAAATATTAATATAAGATTGGTTTTGTTTCTTTGGAGTCTTCAAATTTATTTTTAAATTGGGGTAACAAGCACTGGGTTTTCGAGCCCTAAGTAGAGTTTTACTTATAATTAGTTATGCAAAATGCATGAACAAAACGGTATCTAAAGTTTCTGGCATATTTTCCTTTCTGTAGTTTCTCCAAGTGTAATATGTCAAGAGGCAGCTTTCCTGTGATGTGCCTCAAAAATAAATGGAAAGAAAAAAATGTAACAGATGGCTTGGATTAAATTTGAACAGTGATAAGTAGTGGCTTTTAGGACAGCTGGGTAATGTACTCTTTGCTCAAAAACATGTTTGATCTGAAACACAAAAACAATCTTATGGTTTCCATGAAAGCGCAAGAAAAATGAAGCTGAATAATGGAGCAAATTGCTGGTTTTCTCTCCAATATGTTCTGTGCTGCTTTGAGAGCCATATGTTCTGTTTGATATAAATGGGATATACTGAAATTTAAGTATTTTTACATTTAAAAGTAGTGATAAAACATTTAAAAGTAGTGATAAAACATATTCATCAATACTTGTGGGGAAAATAAGCCCTAAGGTTTGGGGTAAAAAAATAATAATAATAAAGTTTGTCTTAATCCTAAACCATTTGGGTCCTCCTTCATTATCAGACCTGTGAAATTCTCTCCAGCAGAGATGCTGAGGCCAGAGACCAAGTTACTGTTAAACAGGTAGTTAGGTCATCAGCAATCAGCCAAGGTTCAGTACAGAAATCCTTCAATAAACTCCACTTGTCAAAGAGTACCTACAGAAAATGCCGTTAAAAATGCAATTTTGCTTGAATCATTAATTTCACATGCTTACTATATCTTGCCTCAGAGATCCAAAACTATAACAGAGCTGGCCTATAACAAAATTCAACAGCAACCAAGAAAAATTTGCAACATTAAAAAAAAAAAAGATGAAAATTCATATCCTAGGGGCTGCTTAACTGCAAAGACAGCATTCCGGGTCTGAGAAGGGAGAACAGGCTGGGTCTTTGGCTCCTTGGAATACGTGCTAAGAGGGACCCGCAAATCCCGTCAATGGCAGCTTCGAAAGGCACCCGATTTCCTGGCTTACACGTCTGGACGTGGGAGTGAGCCAAGGACCCTGAATGGGCCGGAGCCGCACTTCAGTAGCACACACATTCTCGTGCGTGTCTCCAAGAGAGTGAAATGCAGGGAAGACAGAAATAAGGACCAAGAAGAAAGAGACTCTCTACTCCACCTGGAATAACAAGTGCCACCTGAACCACTGTGACCTGCCGCCCTGGAGGCAAAGCCTGTGACGGAGAACAGGCTCGCAGTGCCCACGGGGTCAGACCCGGTGACAAGGCCGCTCCCTGAGTTCCGCCGGCCTGAGCAAGCCCGGTCCAGCGCGTGTGAATCTCACCTGTGCAGCGGAGACGGAGGCCAGACTGACAGGCACGGCAGCTCCCGGCTGCTCTCTGAAGACGAGCGTGGGCAGCACCGCCGTCTGAACCCCGGTCCACGGGCCCGCTGTCTCTGCTGCTCAGCCCAAGGCTCCGAGAAGAAAATCTGAAGCCGGGGCCTCTTAAAATGCAAACTTATCTCAATCCCTCCACTTTTTAAGATGCCAAAAGAAAAGCCAGAGCCGTCCGCACGCAGCGAGGCTCCTGGGCCGCGGGAGACGGGCCGGCTGGCGCCCTCCTCCTCCAGAGGAGCAGATGGGGCAGCAGAGGCCCCGCGGCACCGTGAGGCCGAAGAGTCGGGGCCACACTGAGCCGAGTCATGGACATCGCTGGCATGCGTCCAGGCCTCTGCGCTCGGCGCTGTCATCAGTTCCCCGAACCCCGGCGACGTGGAGAGGATAGAGCGGGCCAAAGGTGTCGGATCTGGGAGGAGGTACGGCCGCCCCATGAGCTGCCCGCTAGCCTGGCCCCAGCTGACCACGAGTGAGGCTCATGAGCAAAGATGCACACTTACGTGTGGCCCAGGAAGGTGGCCGGTGGGGACACGCACTTTCTGCCGGAAGCGGCTACAGAGAAAGGGCCGTGGACACCAGCGCGGGTCAGTTGGCAGCAGCTCAGAACTCGGAAGGTCGCATGGAGGAGCCCGCCTGACTTGCCATCGCGACACAGGCGACAACCCCACCCCACTGCAGCCACACCCTCAAAATCTGATTCCGCCGGGCTTCAGGTTCTGTCCGGTGCCGCATTTCAGGGGGTCGCTCAACCTATGACCCTCTGTAATATAGGGTGTTAGGGGACCCAACACCCCAACCTGAGACTCTCCAGCCTGGGGCCACAGGCGGAGGGGCTCCAGCAAGAGGGACGTAGGGGCTGCAGCACTGCACTTCATGACAAAATGAAAACACAAAGTTGTCTTTAAAGAAGGTGGCTCATGCACGCGAGAGCGGGTGTGGACCAGCGCATCAAGGAGACAGGGTCCCGTCCTGCGGCTCAGAGAGAGATGGCGAGGCCAGACCGCTGCGGACGCCCTTCCTTCGTCGCCACAGTGGGTTTTCTCTAAAGGCATTTGTACACACAGAGAAAGCTGTAAAGAAGAAAACTAAAACTATTCATCGCCCACCAACCTGAGGAATCGCTGGAAGATTCAGGCGCCTCCTCATCTTCCGCCCAGACATACCTTACCTCGCTGAGGTCCACGGCTCGCACCACGCAGAGCTTCTTTTTCATTAACACTATTCCACGAGGATTTTCTTACATCCTTAGAAAACCCCTCGTAAAGAGCGTGCAAGTGTCCGCACGGTGGCTAACACATGATAGGTGCTCAGAAATCAGGTTTGTTCAGTAAATGCATGTCCAAACCTATCCAGCTAGGAAAAGCTACAAACCGCAAATTCCTCATACTCAAAAAGCAGCAGATTTCAAGTCTTTAATTTCAGCCTGTGTTGAAGAGTGGAGTGCCTTGGAGTTAGGAAGCTGGATCTGGCTCAGGCCTCACCTCTAACTGGTAAGGGTGAAGGTCACGTAATGCTTGGAACCTTCCTCTGCAAAGGTTTTCTGTGAGTATCACCTAAGACAATATATTTTAAGGCCTCTAGAATACGTTCAAAGTGTTAGGAAAACAAACCACAGCTATAGCAAGAATACTTTTATAAATGTTTTATTAAAATGTCACGTGTTCTAAGAAGTGCCCACATGAGAAGTGTCCGGCCTGATAAATTTGTGCAGAAGGAACACACCCCCCAGACAGATCTGCAACCCAGAAGCACCCCCTGCCCCGCTCAGTCGTCATCAGATTAGCCGCACCTGTTTGCGTGAATGGAATCACTCTGTGTGTCCTCCATCGGCTCCTTTGCTTAACATCGTGCTTGTGAGCTTCACCTGCATGGTTGTGTAACAACTGTTTGTTTGTTTTTTCTTTTTTTACTTCTCTATAGAATTTCATTGTATGAACATGCCACATTTATGCATTCCTCCGTGACAGTCGTATAAGCTATTTCCTGTTTGGGTCTGTTATAAATTATGATGCTAGAAACATTCCTATGCAGGTTTTCTTGTATATCTAATCTAAGTGGGCATTTCTGTTGGATACATAATTGGAGTGGAATTACTGGATCATAAGAAATAAATCTGTTCAGCTTTCACAGATATGAATCAAGCTACTAGGAACATCCTTGTACCTGTCCTTTGTATATCTAAGTATATAATTCTTTTGGGAATATACACCTAGAAGTGAAATTCCTGAATCGTAAGTAAACAGTATATTATACGTATCTAGGTTTGCCACTTTACCTAAATTTGTAGGCAAAAGTTCATATTCCTTTACTGTCTTATGGATGTCTGTAAGGTCTATAGTGATGTCCACTTTTTATTTCTTGTGTTGGTAATTTGGTCCTTCCCTTTTTTATTCTTGATCACTTTTGCTAGAAATTTATATTAAAATATTTTTTAAAGAACCAGTGATTGACTTTGTTCATTCTCTCTGCTGTACATTTATTTCCTACTACAGGATTTGTGCTCTTTGTTATTTCTTTCTTTCTATTTCTTTGAGTTCAATTTACTGTTCTTTTTCTAAATTCTTGAGATGGATACTTGAATTATTCATTTTCAACTTTTTTAATAAAGCATTTAAGATCATAATTTCCTTCCAACTGTAGCTTTAGCCTGTATCCCACAAATATCATAATGTTGTATTTGCATTATCAGTCAGTTCAAGATATTTTCTAATTGAGATTAGAAAATATGTTTATTGAGATTTATTACTTGATATATGGGGTTAGGAGAGTACTACTTAATTTTCAAACATTTAGAGATTTTCTAGTTATCTTTACATTATTGATTTCTACCTTCATGTCTTAAGTCATGGAAATACTCAGAATGATTTCAATCCAATGTTTGGTCTTTCTTTTTTTGAAAAGGAGTCTCAGACACTATCTCCTCAAATGTTGCTTCCGCGCCATTTTCTCTCCTGTTCGGGAACTCTAGTTAGATCTCTTTTCAACATGCATCATGTGTCTCATGTGCTCTTTTCTGTAATTTTTATCAGCTCTGCTCTGCTATCATGGTTATTTCCTACTTCCCGACTTCAGTTCACTAATCCTCTCTTCTGCCATGTCCAATCTTTTGTTATATCCATCAAGCTCCTAAATTCAGTGCTAATATTTTCATTTGATTATTTTAATCACAGAGTCCATTTCTCTGACAAAATTTTCCAACCTGTCATCTATTTTCTTGGACGTATTAATCACCATTACTTTCTAATTTAAATGTGACAAGTACAATAACCGTGGACATACTTCTATTACCTATTTTTGTGCCTTGGTCTTGGACATTCATCATTCATGTATGAAACTACACAGGTGACTTCATCTTTTCACCTTCATCTCCAATCAGGCAGCCAGATTGGGGGCAGATCATCGAATCCAGTCAGGACCCTTGACATTCTCGTGAGGCTCACTCATCCTTGGGGTCATATACAGGGCTCACACATAACTCATCATGCATCTCAGCGGAGTCATGAGTGTTCAGACGTTCTGCCAATTTTCTCTTGGTTATCTTTCCCTTAATAATTTGTTGGGATTCTTTATATATTTTGACTACGAGACTTTTGTTGATTATATGTATTAAAAATATCTTCTCCCACTCTGTTGCTTGTCTTTTAATTCTCTTTTTAGTGTCTTTTTTATTAAGAGATGTTCTTGATTTTAACATAGGTAAAATTATCAATCTTTTCCTTTGTGGTTAATGCTTTTTATGTCTTGTTTCAAAATCTTTGTCTACTTTGAGGTCATGAAAAAGTTATATTCTCATCTAAAAATCTTTATAGTCTTGCTTTTCACATTTAAGTATATAGGAGTGCTCCTTCTGAAAGAAATTAGGCCCAATTTCAGTTTTTTCCTAATATGGATCCCAGCTGTTCTGCATCTTTGTTTTTCATTCAAAATGTTTTGAGATCTTTCTATGTCGGCACATATAGAGTTTCATCTTGAAGACAGACCATAATTTGAAAAATATTTACAATTTCATGGGTTTTTTTTCTATTCCAATGTGTCAAAAGAACACTTCACATTTGATTCTTGACACATATACTTAAGCATATTCATTATATAATTTCACAGCAGTGGTGAATTAAAAGTATGTGCATTTAAAATTTTCTTATATGTTGGGTTTTCTGTCTTGCTTAAAAAACAGTATTTCCCTCTCAGAATTATTAAAAATTCCCCCCCAAGTTTTCTTCTAGCACTTATAAAATCCCATTATACTTTTAAGTCTTTGAGCCATCTGGATTTTATTTTGGGGTAAGGAGTTTGGGAGGGATCCAGCTATACATTTTCCAAATGTCTGGCCAGTTGTCCCCAAATCATTATTGAATAATACATTTTTCCCCACTGATTTAAAATGTCATCATTATCATATACCAAATACCCATATGCATTTGGGTCTATTTCTAGACTTGCTATTCTCGTCCTTCAATCTGTCTGTCTATTCGCGATCACAGCTACCGGCTGAAGGATTCCGTCACCGTGCAGCACCGAGGAAGGGGTGGTCAGTCCACGCCCTGCACGCAGCTTCTCTGGTTCCTGACTTTCCTGTTTAGCCTTATGTACTTTTTCCAACATGAATTTTAAAACTAGTTTGCCTAATTTCAAAAGAAATTCTGTTACTGTTTTATGTAATCGCTTAAACAAAAAGGTTAATTCAGAGGAAACCAGTATCTTCACGACATTAATTCTTCTTCCCCAGAAACGCTTTCTGTCCGGTCATTCCCTCCCCTCACACGTTCACTGGAGAGTCTGCCCTTGCTCGTGTGCTTCCCTTCACCCCGTTCTCGTGCCCACTCCACTGCTTCCATCAAGGGCCACAGACTTTCTACCTGAAGAACTCCTCGTTGTATTTGTATTCAAGGCAGCTAGCAACAAATTCTCTGAGTTTTTTTTTTTTTTTTTTTTTGATGGCCTGAAAATGTTACTTCCATTTCCTTTTAGAAAGATACTTTCTCCAGGTATAGAATGTTAGGTTGGTAGTTATTTTCTTTCAATTCTTTAAAGGTAAAATTCCATTTTCTTCTCCCGACTCAGCGGGGTCCAACTCCGGTGCTGCCCAGCCCAAACCCTGTGGTCAGCTCCACATGCGGGTCAAGGAAGCTAGGGTCCCAGACTTCTACCCCAGCTCTCAGCAGCCTTGTCCTGGCCGCAGCCCCTGCCATTGCAGGAGAAGTTCCCTCCTGTTCACAGATGGCAAGAGAGCCCACCCAGTATCCACTGTGAAGGAGGCGCATTATGGCCCTGTGCTATGGGCCAGGGAGCCCAAATTCTGAGAAGAAATTCTCTGGAAATAGGGACTCAATAAACAGACGGCGCAGAGGGGACAAGGATGAAGACTCTAGGGAAAAGTGATCAGAAGCTTTGGAAACAGGAACAAAAACTTACTAAGAAAGGACTGGCCCAAAAGCACAAATCCAAAAGTGGTATGACTTGGGGCAGCTGTAAGGTAGAACAGGAGGCTCTGTTTGAACTGACAAAGACCTTGCACAGCCACAATATGGGTAAACCACTTAGGATCAACCTGTAACCACAGTTACAGAACAAATATTATGCTCTTAACAGTGGAATCAAAATTTTGACTGACAGAGCCTGGAATGTAGATGGGCAAGAAGAGAATGGGGGTGTCCTTGCCTTACAGAGAGCAATAATAATAATAATAAGGACACAGCTATCTCAATGGGGGCTGGGCAGAGAGGGACCAAGACTATAATAAAATGTAGTGGAAGCATGCATTGTGAATAAACGGAGGCCATCATCACAAGATCTCAATCAGAATAGTCAGGTGGTATTCCTGGAGTAGGGGGGAGCTTGAGGAGGGGACAGCCGGGGTCTGTTGCTTTTTATTATACTTCATGTCAACTGACAGTTAGAAGCTACATATGTGCATTACTGTGATAAAATTAATTGAGGGAAGTTCAAAGCAACATGTCATGTAAACACAAAGTAAATACTAATCATACACTAGCCTGTGCTTGGCGCCAACTCTGTGCTGGTCGCTGGTAGGCACCGGGAAACATCAAGACCCCTGCCCTGCAGAAGGGCATAAGCCGCACACATAATAACGAGCATTCAGACCGGGGACAGGTGCCATGGGCAAAAGCGAGGTGGAGAAGGTAAAGGCCGGGGACAGGTCATGCAGAGTGGTCAGTAGTTCCGCTGCGAGGCCACCTATCAAGAAGGCAAGGGCTGCACCAGGAGGGGGTGGATGACAGCGGGAGAAGGGGCCCCTGGGGCTCACGCCTGGTCAGAGGGGAAACGACAGCAATACCTTCGTGTGAAGACCAGACTGGCTGCTCTGGAACCCACGGACCAGGAGCAACGTGCACTGTACTCCCAGGGTGCGGAGACGACGTCCACGCTTTCTAAATTGCAAGCCATGTGGTCAGCCAGAGACCCCGCGCCCACCGTACCCCCAGCACCCTTACACTCCTCGCCATGATAATGCTGGGAAGGTATCCACAGAGCGGCCCGGCACAGTCTGTAAAGGCCACTCAAGTGTCGGCTGGATGCAAGCGAGCAGAGCAGACACCCGACTGACAGAGCTGAGTGGGAGCTGCCCCCAGGTAGGCACCAGCCAGGCGGAGAGGCACGCACCAGGCAGGCAGCAGCCGGCGCCCCTGCCCCTCGGGCCCTGCAGGAGGTGCACGTGTTGACCAAGTGGGCGGTGAGGAGGCCACAGCCCAGAACCACAAGTAAGAACACAGAAGTCTCTGTGTTTACAAACAGACACAGCTGTGACCAGCCCTTGACAAGCCCTGCCGACCGAACCGGGATCATTTATGGGATAAACGGGAGGAAGCAGTGAAGGTCATGGAGAAGATGGTGCCTCTAACCAGGATACAACTCTGCAGAGAAGGGAGATAAACATGTAAATCTGGTAAAAACAGAAGCAAAACATGAAAATTGACTAACGTATTTCAAGTTATTTATCTCTGTGACTACAACGCTTTTAATATATATCTTAGCTTGATATGTTAAGGAGTAAATACTTTTGTTTCTGAGACATAATTCATTAAAGAATAACTAAGGGACAACTCACTTTATTCGTTTGTATGCATGTCTTTACCTGCCATGAATGTGCTGGACTTGGGCATGTGGTCTCTGACCCTGAGTCTCCAGCACAGGGAGCCACAGTCACGTGTGTGGCCATGTGTGCTGAGCTGCTTATGCTGGGGACGCGACTCAGGCCTTGAAACCAGATTCCCTCCCCTCTCGCAGTGGTCCTCCTGTCATATGACTCTGCACAATGACAAAAAGGGCCTCCATAAACACCGAATGTATCTCCTCACCTTACATGGCACGTGTTTAAGTCTCTGGCCTCTGGAAATCAGGTAATGTCATCGCCAAAGGCCGAGCAGCCCCCGGTCGGGCCTTGCTGTTGTGCCCGGTTGGCCTGAGCTGCGTTCTGTTTCGGCCAAGTGTCCACATTCCTGCTTCCCCACCACCCACTCCCATTTCTCCCTGACAATAGGACAGCAGTACAAGTAGCCACTCGACGACACAACCAGAATTTTGTGGCTCACATGAAATAAAGCATATGAAATTTCCCATAAATTACAAAACACCATGCAGATATTAGCAATAAATTGTAGCATTTTTACAGTCTTCCTGTGTCTTGGGCTTAATAACGAAACAGAATGCTGTCACTCAATTAGACTAGGGTTATTTACCTAAGACAGCTTTGCACTGTAATCTGCAATTTCTGAAATGGCAAATTCGCCATTTGCATTGATTTGCATGTCCACAGAGAAATATCACTTATGCTAATGATGTTCTCGCTAACAAACCGTAGGAGCATTAATGAGGAGACTGGAGCCCCCGCCAGACCTCCGGTCTTGTTGCACGAAGCACAGCTGGCATTTACTGCGGAGGTCATGGAACTTTCAGGGTCAGGAGGTTACTCAGCAATCACTGGGCCAGTGGTTCTCAGCTCTGACTGTACATTAGAGTCACTTTAGGGAGCTTAAAAAAAGAAGAAAGGAATAAAGAGGAAAAAAGCTGATGCCCAGACCCCCAGAGATTCTGATTCAGCTCTGCCAGGCAACACCTGGGCACCAGTATTGTTGAAAAGCTTCCAGAAGTTTCTCATGGGCAGCCATGGATTGTAACCACTGATGTGGCCAAACTCCTCATCTTACAGGTGAGGAATCCGGCACCTTCGATGGAGAAGAGATTTGAACAGAAGGTCAAGAACACGGTTGGCGGCAGAGCCCAGACTGGCCTCAAGTTTCCTGACTTCCAGACCAATATGTCTGCACTGTGGAATCCACGACCACACGTGTGTACAAAGGTACCCACGCACACACACACACATCTGCATACACACACACACCCCAGATGAGTCAATGACACCAGGCTTCCAGATTAAGGAAATGGAGACATTAATCCACAATGAACAGATAGAACAATGTGTAAAGTTTGGGCCTAGTTTTTTTTTTTGTTTCTGATTCCTTTTAAAGAGTGAAGAAACAAAATGCGGATTGCTGATACACTTTCTCTGTGACAGGGAGGAGCCACCAGCCCTGCTGAAACAGTGGGTGCCACAGCCCAAGGCCTGCTGGTCCCCTGACCCTGCTAGGCCAGAAGGAGACACACGACTCAGTGGTTAAGTCCAAAGACTGGCCCAAGCCGATCGCCCCCTCAACAGACGGAGCTGATGACTAAGCACTGGACCCACGACAACTGGCCCTTGCCCCCCCTCCACCACCTCTGGGGTCCTGCGCTTGCCTGAGTGCATTTCTGTTCTCTGAAACAAATAAGAACAACAGACCCTACCCAGGTCATCATACTTGCCGAAGAGCATTTGTTTCTGCCACAGGTGAAAGAGACACCTGCCGAAGGGATGGGGATGCCTCCTGCTGCCATCGTAATGGCGTCTAGCATGCCGGAAATAAGGTAGAAGTGGAAAAATTCCATTTGGACATAGGTTATAATCAAATAAGGTCATAGTGCATTGTTTCAACAGTTGGGTAAATAACATACAATCGATTCCATTTTGCTAAAGAACTAAGACTGACCAACAGGATGGGCCATCTGGAAAGACAACTGTGTGTCTTTCTAGTGTCTTATGGAACCTTCTGCATCAGGGTTGTCTCAATGACACTGATTGACACAGGGCACGAACACGTCCTGGGCCCGAGAAGACACAAGAATCCTCAGCCCCTAACATGAATGGCTTTTAATCCAGCCCAGATGCAGGAAGAATCAGCCCATAGACCTGTGAAAATTCAGGGCCCAGAGCCGCTAAGAGGGAGATGTGCACCCCATAATCGAGGGCTGTGTCAGGGTACCTCAGCCGGGGGCTCCGGCAAGCACAACTCCTGCCCCACCCTGGAGACGGAGAGAAGCGAAACCCACTTACTCCAATGTGTGAGCTCCGTAGTGTGAATGATGGGGTGCGACCAAGCGAGCGGGGGCGAAGGGGTGTCAGGCGACGCCCCTCCTGCTCTTTCATCCCCACAAACTGACGAGACAAGTCTGCGGGCGGGCGGGGCCGGGGGCGCTCAGAGCCGGGCGTGCCTGCAGTCACGGCACTTTTGAATGCGTGTGAGTGTGCGTGCGTGTGTGTACAAATGGAGCTGAATCCGTTTTAACTCATCTCAAGTCATTAATGTGAAGGCTTAAAATTGCATTTCTTCTCCTGTTGACATGCCAAATTAAACTTCGCTTCACACCGTTTAACTCAGTAATTAATTTCCTTTCCCTTTTAGGTTTGATTAATTGGAACTTGGAGTGGAACGAGCCTGCTGCTCACACCGAGGACACAGCCCACCTCTCTGGGCTTCGGGTCTGTGAGCGAGGGGCCCACTGCCCCTCCGCGAGGACGACGGAGACCGGGTCAGCAGCTCAGCACCGAGGACAGTGCAAGCGGGCAAGACCGCGCCGCACGTTGCTGCTAGCTCTCCCTGCAAGTCCCATGTCGCGGGAAATGCCCGGCGTGCCTCCTGGTGACGCACACGGGAAGCAGGCTGGCAGGGCACAGAGCCACTGTAACAGCCATCGCCTCCGGAGAGGTGAGACTTGGAGGATATGAAGGAAACGTGTCACTTTTTATTCCATGTATTTCTAAATTGCTTGTTTTGAATGAGAGTATGTCCATACACTGTCTGTATAATTCATTTTAGAAGTAA
>CM053514.1:73596112-73644100 GCA_028627145.1 Eidolon dupreanum
GGCCATGCGACTCACCAGATCATGACGACTGGGCCTCTCCAGTCCACTTCTCCCTACCCTGTCCTTTCTCGGCTGGCTCTGTCCTGTCTTTGGAGCATTTGCAGTGATATTTGTATTTGGTAGAAACTGAAAAGGCCACAGTTGGTGACTAGCCCGCCCACAAAGTCAGCTTGTCACACATGGAGAACCTCACACCCACCTTGAGAGATTGCCCGAGAGCTAGACCCACCAGCCATCGAGTTCTGCAATATTTTTCAAAAATAAAGAAAAGCTTAGCTCTTACACTGATCAAACTCCTTGATTTCAAGTTCTAATTGCATATATTTATTTAAACTCTTTTAAGAAGAAGAAATTGTTCCAAATTCTGGCTATCGACCAGCATCCTGTGTTTTGTGAAGATACACGAGCTGGTTTGGGGGACACGTGTTGTCAGCACTACACGTTCCCAATCCGCCAGTCTAGTCGACTTGGACAAATGCTCTCAGCATTTTAATTGGCTCTTTGTTTTTTGTGCCCAATTTCCTAAAATGGAATATCTTCAAAGGAAGGATATTTTCTGAATTATTCTTTTGGATCAAAAAGAATGTTTCCATAGATACAAAGTTAAGGAAAACCTTTGAAAAATATCTAGTGAGAAACCTTGAATGTCAAACACTGAGGTGCCAGCAGCCACTCTGAACCTCCGAGCACCCCCACTGGTCACACGCGCTGGATTAAAACACAGCACGCCCCAGGAGAGAACAGTGTAGAAAGCGAGAATAAAGTGAAGAAAACTGATAAAAATTGGAATTGCTGCGATGTGCACAGCATAATCTTCCATGAGCACTTACACTTCATGTAAATGCGGTAGATCCACGGCTTCGAGGGTGAGCGAAGCCCCTGGCAGCGCTGGGCGGGCTGCGCTGTGGTCTCAGGTGGAAGAGGGGAAGGGAGCCAGTTAGCTCCTCCGTTCCTGGCGCACAGACCCCTCTGATGGCCGTTTGCGCACTCGGGGCCCTCCTTAGAGATTTATGTTGTTTGTATTGTAACAGAACTTAGCATTTCTCAAACTGTCGTGTGACCGTGACTCGCTCGGGGTCCTGATAAACCGTACGTGTGGATCCCTGGGCCGGAGGCGGATGAAGCCCGAGGCTCTGCATTTTCGGTGTGAAGCACGGGTACCTCTCACAGAAAGAATTTAATCTAAAAACCCGGAGCAGCATATCATTAAAGATTATCATAAAGTAAATTTAACATACTTGTAAAATTGTAAAAATTTATTTTTTGGATCCAAATTCTTTCTCATCCCAAATAATAAGTGCTGTGCCTTGTTCAAATTATTTCAAATTAATGATATAGGAAAAATCATATGTCAACTAATTTTTACAAGTATATTAGGTTCAATTTTAAGACTAGATGTATAGTTAAATCTAAATTGTAATTTAATCAGGTTTAAAAGCAAAATAGCTCCTATGGCTTGATGTTTAGGATACTTACACTACAAGCCTCAAAAATAGCACATGGTTTATTTTGATACTTTTCTGGTTTTGTTTGTAAATGATGAGGTAAGAAGGAACGGTTCTGTCTGCTATCTGCCAGGGCTTGTCCACAATTGACGCACGGTGCCGAGGGCCGTCTCAGAGAAAACCACACAAAAATCACCCAGGGAAAACCAATGCCATATAATCGTTGCTGTACTTCCCTTTCACGCTGATGCTTGAAGTCCTGGGGACAGCTGGTCAAGTCGCATTAAGAATTTTATCACAGGACTAGCCTGATAGATTTCAGGAAGAGTCTGAGGTGATTTCGAAACAACTGTGTTTAGCCTCCTCTTTAACTGGTTACATTTCAACATCATTGTGTTTGGCCTACCATCCACTATAGATATAATTAAGTGACAGGATGAAGAAGAGAAACAATTTAAAACTGCATCATAGTAAAAGTCAGTTTGCCAACCAGTCAAGTGGCAGTAACGCTGTGGTGCTGTGGTATGTTCATATCACTCAGAAAGCGGTGGCAGACAAATACGTCTGAAAAACGCGAGCTGAAATTTAAAGGTCCCCCTCTGCAGGACTTCTCGGAACCTTCGGCACTGCAAAAAAGGGCCATGCTCTCTTCAAAAGAAGGATCCCGCAGACGATGTTTGCCAAAGCACTTGAAATGCAACCCTTTGTCATGAGGCACCTCACTGGGTACAGCAAACCAGACCAAGGAACCCCAGGAGAGATGAGAGTGACCTGCAAAGCCATCCTGCCTCGAGCCTCTCAGCCTTCAGCACCCTGGCGACAGTTACGGCTCGGACTGCAGGGCCCACTCCAGAGCGGCCGACCCAGCGGCCATGGGGTGGGGCCCGAGGCTCTGTGCTCCCGGCAGCGCCAGCAACGCTGAGCTCGGGGACCCATTCCCCCAGGCAGGCCGCGCCCCGCACGCGCTCAGGAGGAGCCAGTGTGCCCAGACGCTCCGGGCCGGGCGCGCCCGGAATGTTCCACCCCTCTACGCCTCTCTCTGAGGAGGTCGGATGCACAGTAGGTGCTGAGGACTCTGGGAGTTCTTCCTGTACCGAGAATTTTATCAAATTCATTTCATCTGATGCTTTCTTATTTTTACATGTTTTTAACAATGACATCTTTGTATGTGCACACGTAAACAGCAGCCCACTCAGTGAGACCACACAGGGGAAGTCGACGCGTCTCCTCCCAAAAGGAACTCTTGCCAGTCTCTTCTGGTTTAATCTAAGTTACTCTCAAATCTGTGACAGCCGAGCAAATGCCACCAGGCCGACTCGCGCCTTCTCGCCACCTGAGCACCAGCAGATCACAGCTGAGAGGGCCCTCATGGGGCTCCACTCCCCGGGGTATGCTTAATGGACCCACTAAGTGCGAGAACAGCCTGTCTTCTGCTGGGAACCCTACTGCCAACCCCACGCCAACCAAGGGTAAGATTTTGTGTTTCCAAATCCTCCCATCCCAAGTATGGGAGGCAGAAATCGTGGAGAAGAACAGATTTGCTGAAAACTGCTGTGTCTGTCACCTCTGACAGCGGCTACTCTTGTGCTGTGGGTAAAAGGCAAAGCTGTGAGCTTTGGAAAGAGGCAACCAAAGCGATGCCCGAGGACGGGGTCTCGTGGCTGGAGGAGCCCACAGCAGCCTTCCAGTGAGGCACCATCACTGGGGAAGCCACCAGCCATGGCTCGGGCCTGAGCCCGGACAGAAACATCACTCGTGACTGAGGAGGCGACTCATGTTGGGACAGCTCTGAATGTTTTAGGGTTTTGTTTTATTGAGGACAAGTTTATCTCCCGGAAGCTTTCCTTACTTTCATCACCTTCCTGACACTTGGCATCACACAAAGCAAAACTCCTCCCTCCTGAGAGGAGACCGCAGACCAGCCAGCCCCGTGCCGAGCACACATAACGCTCTCAGTGCGTGCGACTTCCACCCCCGCTCCACGGGACAACCCTTCAAAGGTACGAATTTGCTCTTCCTTGACTTAAAATAAAGCTATCCAATTCTTTCACATGACGTGGTTTCAAACCGCTTAGCCGTCTTCCCTTCCACTGTTGGCATCTTGTCTCGCACTGTCGTAAGATGCAGCACCGCCAGAATTACACAGAAAGATTCAGGAGTGACCGGGCCGCCTGGAGCGGGGGGGACGCTGCGCCCCTGTGCCGACTCCCCTCCCCTGGCAGGAGAGCTCGAGTCCCTCAAGCTGCCCCGGGGCAGAGAGAGGAGCCAACGCTAGCAGCTTCCAGCATGAGAAGGATTGGCCTCTCCGGGGACAAGCAGCATGGCCACACGCTTTCTGAATCACGTGTTACTGGAACGCAGCCTGCCCACCTGCTCGCATCTCATCCGCGGCCACCTCTGTCCTGCAACAGCTGAGTTCACTGGTTGTGACGGAGACTGCAGGCATGAAAAGCCTCAGTTATTTATGGAAAACTTAGCTGCCCCTGGTCCATTAGGAGGACAGCAGAGCAGACCGCTCACAGAGCTGAGAGGAGGCGAGAAACTCACGTGGAAAAACAGGCAGGAACCATGTCAATGGCCTCGCGTCCCCCACACGGTTTCTGCAGGGCCAGCCGCGTACCCCCAAACCTGGACTCCGCACCCCAGGGCCTGCAGGGCCTCCAGGCACCCGGCATACACAGGGCTCTGACTTCACGGTGGCACGCAGCTGTTTCCCTTCAGATCCACATCGCGGCCACTGTCCCTCAGCCTGCACTGCCCTGCGCCGTTTCCACCCTGGCCCCACGACCACAGGAATGAGAGCCTGTCATCTCCGCGGGAGGTCACATTGCCATGTGGCTCACTGCCCCGCCTAAGTCCTCCTGGATTCTAGTCGTGCCACTCCAGCCTCTCTCACCCCTCCCAGCGGTGCGTCCTGTGCAGACTTAACAGATGGGTCCTTCCCGTCTGTGTCTGTCACAGACACCTCTGTCCAGGGCACTGGCGAGCCGCGGAGCTTGCGAGAGCTGAGGAAGCAGGGGTGGAGGTGGGTGCGGACAGCACCTGCTCCTCCCTCCCCACCAGCTGGCCCTTTCCAGAGTGGCAGATCCCTTCCTCGTACTTCTCTGAAGATGAGCAAGCTGGGTGCCATGGCAATGAGAAAACTTAGAAATCATGGCACTAAACACCAAAAATTTTACCTGGAGCACTGGAAAGAGCTCTTGCCTAGGAATAGAAGGTTCTAGATATTTGTCATGTTGCTGTGGACAAACTACATGTTCTGTCTGCACTTGTTTATATATAACATTACTGGTGACTTCTCATATCATAAAAGCCTAAAAAATTAATGAAGTACAGAAAATTACAAGGAATTTAAAAATGCCAGCTACCTCTCCCCCAAGAGACAACATCTCTACTAATATTTTGGTTTCGATCATTTTTTTTTGCATAATACAAGAACTAGAATCGCACTCTACATGTTTTTTATAATCTATACTTTTTATTTATAATAATTTGTAAACAATTCTCTGTTCTTAATATTTCTCATCATCATGAATTTTAATCACTGCATAATAATTAATTCTACACATGCAAAAAATCTATTTACTCAAACTCCTCTTGAAGTAACTTTCTATTGTTTATAATTTTCCCCCTTAAAAAAATTTCTGTAATCACCAACCTTGATTATAAGTCTTTGGGGTGATCTCTGTTTTTTTTCCTTTAGGATAAATTCCTAACAAAACCATTTCAGAGTTTTATAAAGGTGTATGTGTAAAGACTATGGAAAGATGCTTCCGAATCGCCTCTCACTGACATAAAATAAGTTGCTTTGAGGCTCAGGTTCTCGACTTGTTGAAGGATCAGATATTGCCCAACCCTCCTTGCTTTAGAGGGCTGCCGGGGGAGTCCAAGGCCACAGCAGAGGTTGACTCACCGCCTGCAGCACACAGGGAGTGTTACCGTCCTGGTCACTCAGGGCACCGTCCCCCTCCCTCCCCTACATCGCTGGGGCCTAAGTCTGAACCATGGGTAGTCAAAAAACACATAAATAAGTAAAATAAGTAAAATGCAATAAGCCCACAGCACTTCTGGCAGAATGAAGCCTCAGACAAGGCCACGATTTTGGATATCTAATGCAATTTAACACATATCCCGAACCGCCAAGATGGATGGAAAGCTTTGTATTTATGCACCACACAGAATTATCTCTGCTGACCAGTTCCCAAGCTGACCTTTCTCTAGAAGCGTGACATCTAATTATGTGCAATGAAACACTCAGTGTTGTCCAAGTCATCCTGTTTGCTACAAGGGACTGTCCAATAAATAATAATAGTCAAAAGAAAAAATCCTAAGCTAAGAAATGAAAGCACATTTAATTGGAAAGCACGTTTTCCTGAGTCTGACTCTGGCTTAGAGAATTTCGTTGCCAAGCTGGGCAGTGAGATGAGGAAACAGAAGAGCAGAGCGCAGAGCTGAGAGGGAAGGAGAAGCCAGCAAGAGGAAGACACCCCTGCTCACCCCAAAACCTTCCCTAACCTCTGTGTGTCAGTAATTTCACCTGCAAATATGGATGAGGCATCTCCAGGTCCTGGGCCCTCAGAGATTAAGTGGCATGCTGAATACCCTGGCACTCGGGAGGCACCTGAGCAACGGGAGCAGTTGCTCTTACTGCCTCTGCACCCTCCACGCACATGTCCGACACTGCACTAGCGGCAAACCGGAGAAACAGAGGGTGTGGGAGGACCTGGGGGACATTCGGGAGCCAACACTAAGACAACAGGAAGGAAGGGCGAGCTCCAGAAGAGGCAGGATAAGGGCGTGGGGTTGTGGGTAAGAACTGGTGCTGGGGTGGGGGGGAGTGAAGTCTCTAAAGACGGCAGGTGAGGGGAGGGAGCAAGTGAGGGAGGGGGAGAGGGAGCGGAGAGTGGCGGGGAGGGCACAGTCCGGGAGAGAAGTTCACAGGCAGCTGCACCCAGAGCCCATGCCGGGAGAAGGCCATTCCTCCCTGTGGCCGCGTCCAGGGCTGGTTAACGACGTCTTTAGTAAGAGGGCGGCCAGTGCCCCCAGGAGCCTTCGTCCCCCGCTCGCAGATCCTTCATCACTGCCGATTGCTCCTGGCAAGCAGGCCCAGGTGACTCCTTCTCCAGAAGCAGGAGAGCTGTCAACATGCACCTAAGTGTCCCCAAGGACCCCACCCCCACCCTATGGGAGGTGCAGCGCCATGGGAGTCAATTCTCTGAGGCAGTTCAGGCCAATCTCCTTTCTATCAACCGGAGTTAAAAGATCAAAGTAACGTCAGAGTTCACGACAGTTGCAGAAAGCAAGACCCAAACGCTCATGAGCACGGAGTCAACTCTCCCACTTTCTTCTCTTCCCTCCTAGTCTCCACAGCCTCGTTTATATCCACGTGATGGGTCTGCTGGCCACCACTGCAGGGAAGGGAGACACCGGCCAGCGCCCAGCGGGTAGAGCTGACCTCACGGGCAGCATGCAGCGCGGAGAACGTGATGAGCCCTGTCTTTCGTCTAGTCGGCAGGTTGGCCTGAGGTCCTGGGTGGCCACATGTGGTAGAGAACCAAACGTGACACACCAGCAGACTTGTCTACAAGTTTGCACAGAAGAAATGATGGGTGATGTACAATTCTCTTTGCTCCATGCCTAGTGGAGTGCCCTGAGCATTTAGGTGCATTGCAAATTGTAATTCCACTCAGCGAGCATCAATTCAAGGTCTTTTACAGGCCTTAAATAAGAAACAAACGACAACTCGAGCGGCTTCCAGTACCCCATTCCCCAGAAGCCGCTAAGAAAAGGGCATCTGCGGATCTTAAACTAGTGATGGTAACCGAGTAACAATATTTCAGGGCCTCCACTTCACCAAGTTGCAAGAACGTGCTAGGAAAGCTGTTTGGCTCTGAGCTCAGGGACGCTTCTCTGGGCCTGGTTCTCTGAGGGAACCCTTGACATAGCTTCAATTCGATGGCCCTGCATCTTACACTCCTCCCTCCTGGAGGAATGTACTAGCAGGGAAGCCGGGATGGAATGAAGACTGTGACAACGGGCCCAACTACGCTACAGGTGGCGAAGCCACTTCCCTAAGGGGTTGGGGGAGAGGCTGACCTGAGTGGCTTTGTAAATGAGGAGAGCCTGTCACACTAGAGGCAAGAGGAACTGCACACGAGCCCTCGGTTCCAGTTATAAAGTCGTTTCCCAAGGAGCACAGACCAAGGATGTTGAGGCTGCCGCACATTCAGGCTGAGATGGAACAGCTAAGCGAATGGAGGGGCGATGGTGGGGGCCGGGGTCCTCACAGGGGAGCGGGAGGGCACAGAAGCAGCAGGAAGAGACGAGAACGATCCACCTGGGGATGGACTAGACTGAGAGACATTAGTAAGAGCTCACGTTTAGCTGAGCACAGATCCAGATGGTGATAGGTAGAAACATTTGTAGCATGTGAATATTCACATATTAGCGTTCGCACACATCCCCTGGCTCTGTCAGCTGAGATGACAGGAAGCGATGATACCCCACTAGCAAAGAGCATACCTGGTGCTCTAATTTTGGTTTCTAATACCATTCTTAAGTTAAAAAAAAAATCTAGGGCTGCTTGGAGAGATAGCTAATCCTAAGATTGGAACAGGAAATACACAATGAGTCTAGAGCATTTTGCAGTGTCAGAAAGTAAGGAAATGCTCAAAAAAAAAAACATACCCACGATGATGGAAGCATCCAGAGACACATAAGCCAATAGGAAGAGCTCCCAAGAGAATTTTGTGAGCAAAACCATAGAGTACTATTGGATTATAACTCTAAGTATAAAAGAAATTGTTGAATAAATAAATGAGTGAAAGAGACAAATCTCCTGTGCGGAAGAATTCCAAATGCTTGCTGCTGATGCCCGTCCTCGAGGTGTAGACTGCAAGTCGCCACCTGTAGGTGCAGGCTGCGGGCAGTGACCTCTCCCCGAAGAGCACGGTGTGGAAAGGGGAAGAGTAGGGAGCTGGCGAGCACACCAGAGCCGGGAGATCAAGGTCAACTTCAGCAGAGGTGAGGCGTTGTGACAGTGCGTGCCCTGGACACGACGTGATGAGAACAGCATTCATCTCTGCGGTCTTTCCCCCCAAAGCCTGTCACCCCCATCGAGTCATGAGAAAAACATCAACAAATCCAAACTGAGGAACATTCTACAAAATATCTGACCAGCACTCCTCAAAACTGTCAAAGTCACCGAAAACAACTCCTAATTATTGGAACAGCATGCACCAAGGAGACGGGAGCCGCAGTACCAGGAGGCGAACAGTCCCACCTGCCGAGGGCAGCCCCCAGCAGAGCCAGTTGGGTCAGGGTCAAAACCAGGCTGATGAATCAGAATTCGGGTTCCATGACATCCACTGTCCTGTGGCAATTTGGAAGGAACTCCCATTACGTCAAGAGTCTCAGTCCCCAAAACATCACAGAGAAGACATCTCAGGTCAAAAGGGACACAGGTGTCTTCACTGGCTCTAGGAACTTCCTGAGTTTAAAAGTAATTTCACACCTTGGGGCTACTTTGGCTTTCAAGTGGGAAGAGGGGGAAAGCGTTAATGGAAGCCCACGGCACTGAGACCACTCTGCCCGCCAGTCCGTCCCCTCCCGCGTGATCCCGAGCGACCCCAGCCAGAGGCCAACTCCCTCTTCCACAGGAAGAGCAGAGCTGGTCTATAAAGGGGTGAAGAGGTGCTGAGTTGAGCCAGAGCTGCCCGTCTGACGCAGGCCCCTCACGGGCCAGGTCCATATGTGGGGTAGCAGGCCTCTGGCTGGGCAGTGGGCCCTGTGCAGTGTCTGCATTGCAATGGGGGCCCGAGGGTCTTAAATGGACCAGTCTCTCTGTTGGGCTCGATGAGTCTGGATATTAGTTCTAAAGATATTCAAGAATCTAGGAAAGACGGGGGCCTTCCCCAGCACTGCTGCTGTTTCCGCATAAACGTGAGGACCTGCTCCTGGTCCAAGCTGCCAAGTGAGGGAATGACCGGCCTGAGGGGGAGAGGCATCCACAGGCCTCTCTTGTCCTTCGGCTCTCCAGCCCCCACGCTGAGCCAGCACAGCAGCGCTCCGCAAATCAGACCATCTGCTCTCATTGTATTTTCCGACTTTATTTGTCATTAGACTGAAAACAATTTTTCCTGTCAGTGTAACTGTCTCCCTGCCAAGCACACAGTCCTGGGCAGGACAGCAGCCATGAGGAAACATCCCAATAAGACGACCTTTTCTGTGGCCACACAAGACCATCTTAAAAGCATCTGAGCTGTCACCAAAACAACTTTGTCATTTTGTTTTACAAAACAACAACAGAGTCAAGAAAGGAATGTTTTTCTGGCTGTGACACTGACCCTCTCCCTCCCCTACCAAGGGTGGCCAGTGTGGAGGTCAAAGTGCTCCGACCCTGGAGAAGCACAGCCCAGGGTCTCAGACAAGATGCTAGGTGGCCTGGTCTCCCAGGCCCTGACGGGATGGGAGGGAGGAGCTGGCAGGAGGGTCTGGAAAAGCAAGAGTTGACTCGAAGTACCATGAAATGTCTCCCAACATTGAATCCTGAAGAGCCTGAGGATTCCCCCTCTGCGACGATGATTACTTAGGTCAATCTAGGTGGCTGTGTCTTGCTGTCCTCGTTATCACTAAAGCTGAAAACAATTCGTGCTCTCCGGTAGGTGGTTCTAGATCAGTCTTTCCTGGATGCTTCAGGCAGCTTCTTTATGTTCAGCCAGAGGACCCTTCAGGTGAAAACCCACTGGAGCGGTTCCCAGGAGAGGGCCCTTCTGTCTGGGCAGCAGTGGGTCCAACCCCTATTTCCTATTGCCCTGAATTCTAGACAGCCTCTAGCTGTTTTGTGTGACAGTGATCATGCCACTTAAAGTAGCACTTATGTGTTTTTAAAAATGCGATAGCTCCTGGATTTTAAAAAGTGTATAACCAACAGAAACGAAAATACAAAAGGAAGAAGAGTGGCCTAACTCCTCTCTTAACTCCTTCCCCAGCCGGCAACTAGCCAGGCCCCACTGGGCGTGTCCTTGTTCCCACCTGGAAGTAAGGATGATGACCTGGCCTCTGCAGGGTCACAGGTTGCCAGAGGAACAGGTGAGAGCATGCATGCAAAGGCTGTGCAAACAGGAAGGCACCAAAGACCAAGGATGGCATGGCTGCTAATTCCTTCCAGAGATTTCTCTTGGCTTGACCAAGTGCCTCTGATCTCTTCCATGGCAGAATTCCAGCTGTTACAGCCTTGATCCCATTATGTGGTTTCCCGTGGGGGCCACTCAGACCCACGGATGCCAGGACTGCAGAGTCAGGGCTGGGATAGCCTTGCCCTGCCAGGATCTGGGTTCTGATCCTAACTGGAACCTTACACTGCATAATGCAGACAAGTCATCTGATCACTCAGGAGTTGGGACTTCCCGTCTGTAGATGGGACATGATTTCTAAAGTCACATCTAGTTATAAAATTTCATGGGCCTCAACTGCCTTAAGTCCAGACAAAATCCGTCATACACTGATTTGTTCCCTCCACAGCCCAGCCTGTGAGGGTCTTCATGGCAGGCATACTATCATCGGACAGAAATTTCGGAGCCGGGGCACGACCGGCCTGCGCCGGCCCTTTCCTGCTGCCGACAGTCAGGCCTCCACCGGCTGCTAAGCACAGTCAGGACTTGTGCTCAGACAGGTGTAGGTCAAGCAGATGGAGTTCCTGCCACACTGATCGGGGCACTCCTCAGGTGAGAGGTGACCACAGGCTTCTCTCTGTGAAGGGCATGAGGCTCAGTCACGCTTGTCACCGACTTCAGGCCAAGCGGGAGTGCAAAATCTAACCTGTCCGCTCATGAAGCAAGTATCTGCTGAGCATCATCTCATCCCAAGCACTCTGCTAGGAAAGGGCTCTGGCAGCAAACAGCAGGCCAGACCCTGCCCCAAGAAGCATGGACTCCTGTGAATTCACTAAACATATTACAGCTTTGACAAAGACGCACCTTATGCTATAGCTGCTACACTCATGATAAATAAAGCCCAGCTGTTCTTGCCTGGAGTGTCCCAAGGGAGCATCTAGACCAATCCCAGAGGTAAGTGACTTGCCCAAGACCCCACGATCAGGTGTTGAGCGAGGTGCAGAGCCAGGCCCCTGTTTCCGGCCAGTCGAATCCTTTCTACTAAGTGCTTTTCCTTCTCCGCTCTGGATTGAGCAGTGAGGAGGCCCGTGAGTCCCCAGCACAGGGCTGAAGCAGTGAGAACTCGCAAATCAATCTGCAAGTGACTTGTCAGGGAACCCACGGTGGGCGGCGCTTTAGGAGAGACAGCTCGCACCAGAATGGCTCTCGGTGCGGAGAACGTGTGCACACAGTGGTTCGCTGGCGGGAGTGCGGGTCCACAGTGAGTCCGCAGGAAATCTTTAGCCTTTAACCAGCCCCATGACGCGACTGTGTGAGAGGAGGGGCCTGGCAGGCACGTGGGCTTCACCACGGATAACCTGCAAGCAGATAACTGAGACTGGAACATGGGCTACCGTGCACCACAGCGTGGGCTCCTATCACGCCGGGGCACGCGCTCCCTTACTCCCGCCCCGGGGCGCCGCCATCTCAGGAATACTCCGGGCAAGCCTTGACATTAGTGTCAGCCGGTCGCAGTTCACTCCTAACCCGTCTAGCTCACACCACGGGCCGCAACCACTTCTGGACCGATGAGCGGGGAAAGGTCCCTGAGCCGCTGATACGAGCGTGTGAGCCCAGGGCAGGGACGCGCACAGGCGCTGCTCCCCGGGCGACGCGGAAGGCAGTGCCAGCCCTGGCGTCACAGAGGACCGAGGGGAGCCGCCGGGAAAGGCCTCCGCAGAGCAAGCGAGGCTGCCGTGGTGAGCGGAAGCCACGTTTCACACACCACCTCCTGGAGGGCAGCTGATAAAAATGCACTCTCCTGGCCAAGTGTTGCCAGCCTCAGAAAAGAATAAGACCTATGAGCCATTGAAGTATCACCTCTGGAGAGAAAAGCTTGAGACATTTCTATTACCCCCAAATGAAAACAATCTTAAAATACCAGCCTTAATTCCACCACATTGCTGCCCCACTCCAATAGATAATAAAGGAATACAATTATGTAGTAGCAAATTTTATGTCATTTTATACAAATATGTGCCTAGTCATATACATGTCAACAACGAACACTATCCCCGCTCCCTTCAGAATCACCTGGAAGCTTGAACTCACCCTTACAAACCTGCTGCCTAAATATTTACCTGTATTTGAAAAGCCCAGGTGTTCAGGGTGGTTGTTCATTTATAAGAACACGGAAGGCGAAAAACCAGAACAGTCTGGATCCTTCCATTTCACCAATAATATAAACATGCTTATTTGTTCTCAGAACAGGTTCGTGCTGCATTAAAAACTGTGAACAAACAACAAAGTCAGAAGGAAAAAGGGACACGTCGACGTCTGTGTTTACTAAAGCTCCTCAGAGGAAGAGGTGGCAACGGAAAACGAAGGCCGGGGCTGGGGGCTGGGGCTGGCGTACGGGAGTGGCGCCCACGCCCCCTGAAGCGAGCAGGGACGGCGGTCTCCCCTCGCAGCCATCACAGAGACCCCACCCCTCCTGCAGGAACGTGTCCCACACCGACATCTGAAATGGAACCAGTGCCTTCAGGATCACAGCTGAGCCCGCCCAGCACACTCCTGCGGTTTCACAGAGAACACCCGGGACGCCAACAGGGCTGTCAGAGAATCTGGGTAACACGCCCAACTGTCACCAAAACAGTCGATGCTAAGTCATCATAGGACTGGGAGAGACGCGCCGGGCACGCCGCTCCAGACGTTCAACAAGCCTCTACTGACCGTCCGCGCCTTTAAACGTGGAGTGTGGGGGTCTCGCATTAAACAAAATTACTTTTGCTTTCAGCTTTGATTTTTAAAAGGGGGAGAGAATAACTATGAGTGAAAAATAAGAAAAGACAAAAATAAAGTCATTTTTGTAAACCTCACAAACCTGGGATGTGTGATTAGAGGAAGAGCCTAGCATGTGGCAAAAATAAAATAAAATAAATGAACTAATACTCCCTTCAGATACACCAAATGATACTTTAAAGCTTTTTACTGATGACACCCCTTGAACGTGTGTGTGTAATATGCGCACGGGGAATACAAATTCCATCTGGAAGCCACACCTGGCACACACTCATGCTCCTGATGAGCCAGAGAGACCTCTGAGCACCCCAAGTCTGAGTCCCTCCTATTTGCCTGTTCACCCAGCGAGGGAATGGGTCTCACCTTAGAGCCAAGCTAAGGTAAAACGTAATTAGGGAGAAAACCTTAGGAAACAGAACAGAAATGACGTGGATTTTCCATCATTTTGTGACCCTGCACCACTCAACAACAAGCGACTAATGACGAGTGCGTTCGTTAACTAGTTCCAGCAAAAAATGCCATGGGAATTTCATACTTGTCCTGGGGTGAGAAAGAAGTTAGTTCTGTTTTGGACAGCAGCTAAACACACAGTGTAGGCGGTTCTAGAATCAGAGTCAATATTTCAGGGAGCTCCTCATGAGTTTCTTTCTCTACATGCTTCACAAAGCATGTGGCCAAGGCTGCGAACTGCAGCTCATCCTGAAACTGTTTTCGAGACTCTTCTTTTGTTTACCAAATAATTGACGAGCACAATTATAAACATTTATTTTCTGTGGTTTCCCTCCTAGCAACTTGTCTCTGTGCTGTGCTGAAGTCATCTGTGGAGAACCACTAATGGACGATCTCAAATCTGTGTCTGATTGTTCCATGTGTTTGCATTACCAATTAGAGTATAATTGCAAGTTTCCTAAGAACAAGCATAATGTTCCACGTTTTATGATTCTAGCATCTTCCAGGTGTCTAGCACAATTCACACATATCTGTTTCAATTAGTAGATATGATTGATTTTGTGCGGCTCGTCTCTGCTTTGCAGGGTCCTGGATCCCACAGGAACTAAAACCTACTCTTCCCTAAGCATGGAGGCCAGAGCTGATGCCCTGCTCTATTTAGCAGCAATGGCCGAGCTGGGCTCACTGTTGTTCTGACCCCTGCTCCACACACCTGTGTCTACAGCACAGTCTGAAAAGGAGGGCCCAGGGCAGGAAGGCAGGTGCTGACATCTGTGAACGCCGACCACGTGCCGGGCCCCGAGTTCAGTGCTTTACGCTATCATCTCGTAATTCAAACAACAATTACGTGAACTTGGCATTTTATTCCTATTTTATAGACAAGCAAACAGATGCGAGGCAGGCCCTGAGACCTGCTGGAAGGGCAGCCTCAAGACCCACAGGTCAGTCTTTGCAAACACTGCTTGGGGATGAGCACACTTCCCCCTCTCAGAGCTTGAGGGAACTAACGCACAGGTGCAAAATGTTCCAGGGAAAATAACGCTCCGATGTTAGCTACAATTTCCCACAGTGAGACACTGCAAAGACCTACACTGGTAATGGACAAGTGAACTGGCATGTTTCCCCATGAACTATTTCTCCAAATTTCATCTAAAAATATGACTATGAATTCAAATGAACCTGAGAATCTTTTGAAATTTATATTCAAATACCCTAAAGTATGGATTTACTATTTTTCTTATTCACATTTTAAGTGCCTTTAGCCACAAGTAATAGTAATATCAGTTGTGTGCATTTAATTAAAGTAGATTTACCTCCAAAATTGACAAGGTTACTCCTGCTTGCCTTTTCAATATCTTTGAGGTTGCTCCTTTAAAAGCAAGTGTTTCATTTCCACAGGGAAATAAATGTGAGCAGTTCATCTCTCTGTGTTGGAACATTGAACCCGACCCGAGCATCCGATCCCGTTTCCCTTCACGGTCTCGATGGCAGGCCCTAGAGCGAGTCCCAGAGAGCGCATCTCCGGCTGGGACACGTGGCCGGGGCTCCGACCGCTAGGACAGAGGGGCCCCCTTAGAAGCAGAGGGTGAGCACGGGCTGACGACGACTGGAATGGGAACAGCTCCCTCAGCTCCGGGTTCGGGGCAGCGCCAGCTCCGTCCGTCTGTCTGTCTGCATCACCTGCTCTGAGCACCGGCGGAAGCTCGCTGCCGAGCTATCAGCTGTGAGACCCAGACTCCAATCTGGCATGGTGGGGCCAGGCCGGGGGTCACTGCTACACTGTGGCCACTCTGTCTCCTCCATGGTCTGGGAACACTCGTGAACCGAGGCTGCAGTGCCACCTGGTCCCAGCCTGGTACCTGCCTCCTGTCTCTGTTTCCTCCCTGGTCCTCCATGCCGCAGCACACAGTTCACAAGGCCGCAGTCCTCATCAGTGTCCCCCGCCGGCTCCCTACGGAGGGCCCTCTATGCTGAAGTAACTGATGTCACCCTTAAATGGAATTTCCTCCGGGTAGAGGGAACCGGCTGCAAGCCAGGACCCCCGGGGGCTCAGACAGTCAGCTCCCTGCTCCCGGATGCTGCGTGGGGCCGGGCCTGGCTGCGAGCCTGTCACGAGTCGCGTGTGCAGAGTGGGCCTCGGCAACAGCGAGAAGCCTGGGCCGTGTGTGCCCTCCTCATCCAGGGAACAGAGGGGCCTGTGCCCCGGGAAGGTGGGGGTTCTGAGGAGGACTCCCTCGTCCCACGCCCCCTCATGCCTACCCTCAGGACGCTGGCAGCTGCAGCTCAGGGCACCTGGAGCATCACCATCCCTCACCTAGGACGGGGGTGGCCCGAGCCCTGAGGCCAGGGCAGTGACGTGGCCATCCCGGGTCCCTCCCAGGCCCACTGAGAATGTAGGCACCTATCTGCCACCGACACCTCATCCACCCTCAGACTCGCCTCCCATGAGTTTTTCCTTTGATTTGGAAAAACCAAGCAAGTGTTCTGGGACCACGTCAAGCCCTGGTGTTACACCTGCGGTTCTGATCACCTGACATCTGGTGGTATGTCTCATTTATCAGTATTTACTGAGCTCCAAGCACAAAGGTGCTTCCCAAAACGACCTTATTTAATCCTCACAACAACCTGCAAGATAGAAACCCACATTTCACAGCTGAGGAAACTGAGGCTCAGAAAGGTTGGTGCTGGGATTCGAATCCAGGTCTGATCCTGATCCTATGGCCATAAAACACCTATGTAAATACTTCCGTCCAAGTGCCTGACACTCCGGGTACCTCGTAAAGCAGTGTCTTTGCCTCTCCTTTTGAAGATGCAGGGTACGTTTTTCATTACAAATGTACAGGTGACATGACCTGGCCTCTCTGGGTCTTCCTGTTGTCCTGTGCTAGCTGAAGTCCACCGCACAGGGCAGGTAGCCCACTGTGTCTGACCTGCACAGAAGCATGTAACTTGTTTTCTAAAATGAAAGTCCAAACGCCAGCAAAGCAAGTTATTGTGCTGGCAACTGCCCAGCCTGCCCCAGACACGGCCGCCCGACGGTCGGCGCCCGCTCCCTCCACATCCCTCTGACCTGGGTGTGAACATCACTTTCAAACAGGCGTCAGGCCCCCAGCGAGGTGTGCACGCGTGTGCAACATCATCATGACAGAAAACCTGCTCTGGTTCCCAGGAGTAAATATTCAGATTCCATGGCCATCTGGCTGCCATTTCACAAGCTCTTTGCAAAATCTGGCTATTAATTACTTCTACTAAGTCGCAAACATCAGTTAATTCTTTTAAGGTTAGGTAGGTAAATTGAAGAGAATCAAAATACTTGCTGGAGCTTGCCACAGCTGAGAATCAGAAACGGGCTGCAGCACTCAGGAAAGGCGAGGGTGGAAGGGGAAGGGCGGCCAACTTCAGAGGAATGGAGAATGACAGCATACCCCACTCGTGTGCATAGCGCTTGCATGGGATTTGGGGTAACAGAACCATCACTAAATCACAGCTGGTGAAATCAATTTATAAAACTAGCCTACTATGAACCATAATACTGCTTTATTACAAGCATTCATTTACAAGCTACCAATTAATATGCTATTTCCCAGCATTTATGTATAGTTATCAAATAAGATCCCTAAAGAAGAATAGGAGACAAAAATGTGTCTATTTAGCTGTAGGCATATTCTTTAAAAAAAATAAAACTGGATATGTTTTCTAGATTTTTCATCCATTCCAAGAAACCAGCAGCCTCATTTTTGTATTATTATTTCCTCACTCTTATCTGGGACATCAAAAAGCTATGCACAGACCAGCAGGCGGCGGTCTCCTCGCTCTGCAGTGTGTCACTTAAAGGCGAGAATAAACCAGGCACAAAGGCAGGATCTGCCCGCGGCACTCCCTAGCGAGCTGACAGGAAGCGCGGCAGTGAGCCCTCCTGCCTTTTGACTTGATGCTCAACCCAACGCTCTCACTGTCGGAAACCCCCGCAGATACATCTTTCCTCTTCTAATGTTCATTTTTTCCTCAGCTGGTCAAGTATCAGGGATGAAAATCTTTAAAATTATGTTGCATATGATGCTGACACATGTTAATCACCAGCGTGTCCCTTTAGGGTTCCTCTTCCACTTAATAGGCTTTGTTGTGGATTCCAGAAATTTCTATAAACAAAAGAGCCAATCCATTGTGTAAAACCACAGGGCTCTGAAGGGGACTGCCCAGGAGGAGACCCACGGTGGGTATGGGGCATGCGCCCGTCAACGCCCCCTCCTCACCATTCTCCCCAAAACAACAAGCACCATGGGTGGACTGGAGGAAAGATAAGAAAAAATGCCACGGAATCTTGTTTTCAAATATTGTGGAGCCACACGGTTTTCTTAGTGAATGCCTTTTTCAGGTTTCATTTGAAGAAAAGATTCTTTCACTTTAAAAATACTGATCTTGTTCGATCCATTCACTTTTCAAACAAGAAAACGGAGATACGAAGAGATGAGGGTGCCGCTGAGGTCGGCACGGCACAGCCCTCAGTCAGAAAGACGGAAGCTCCCTGTTGATCGCTCCCCACGCTCAGCCCTCTGCACCCTCACGCCCCTCGGAGGCCATTCAGGAAGGGAGTGAATAGACAGGCTGTCTTCTCACGGATGGTCTGATTTCATAAAACCCTCTAAAAGGTCTGCATGCCACATACAGCTTAACATGGTTTGTATTTTATTTTCCTTCTTGTGGTAATGAAAAATGCTGAGCATGTGATGAAAACAAGGCTGAGGGTAGATGCATCATCTAAAACAAAACAAAACAAACAAACAAACAAAAACATCTCCTGCCAAGAAAGTGGGACATTTGAAATGACAGTATTTGCACTTAGGGACACGCAGACACAAGCATGATCTCCCATCGAGTGCCGCATTATCCGAAACCACAGCTTATTTACATGCGAAGCCTAATTGCAGATGCAGCGAGCGCCAGGTGATACCTAAGACGGCCAAGTGCTGGAGCCCCGCTCACAGCCCCGCTCACAGCCCTGCTCGGTGGCGCAAGGTGGTGGTGGACGAGCCTCACGTGCGGAACCCGTCCGTGGCCTCCGCCCGGTCATCGGAGGGAAAGCATCCGGGCATCCTCCAGGGCAGGTCTTTGGCATCTTTCGCCCAGTGCTTAACAGGAAGAGCCAATTTTACTTCCTGGCTAAAGCTTCCTAATCCTTTGCCAAGAGCACAGTAGGGTGTGTGGACGGTCCGGGGTGACTTACCCAGACCCCTCTCAGCCAGGAGCACAGCTCTCCTCCTACCATGGGGCACCATCATCTGACGCATAGCCCACGCTCAGCAGCCTGGGCTCCGTCCCCACCACGGCCCACAAGCGTCCGAGACCCGGGAGAGGTGCCCATGGGCCAGGCTGTCATTCTCTTCAGGTGGCAATGGAGGGAAGACCAAGAGTTGTCGTGAGCCTGGCATTTAAGGGCTAGGGCTGTGCAGAGGGGGGACCTGGAGCTCCGTTCCTGACAGGCCCCAGCCCGCGTGAGGAGCCCCACCGCATCTCCTGCAAAGCCGCCATCGGCCAGGAGCCTGTTTCTGCCAGATACTTGGCCCTTGTCTGCCCCCGCAGCAGAAAGGAGCCTTTCTCCTTAGCCAGTCAGCTTTGTTGATGCGTTTGATGGCTCCCCCCTCTTTAAAGCTTTTACTTAAATTTTTAATTTATCTCTCCACCCTATCCTTTAAAAAATTAATAGTAGTTTAACTCCCCGAATCTCAGTACTTAACCCTCTATCCAGCTGAGTAACGACGTGGGGCAGTCACACAAGTAAAAATGCACGAACACCATCTAGTCCGCTGACTTTGGGGGAATAAACCATCCCGCTTCCTGTCTGGATCTCATCGCATCACAGGGACCTCGCCAAGAGGATTTTTCCAGAGGCGCGAAGAGCAGGTGGTACACATCATTCCATCGCCAGCCTCTCCGGGCTCGTGCCAACACAACCAAGTCAATGTCAGCGGGCGCCCAGGGAGGGGACCAGGCGCGGCCGCTGGCTAAGTCCTTGTCGCTGTTTCGTCCAGGCAGTTTGTTGGAACAGCAGTCCATTTGGAGATCTCCTTCCCTCCACAAACCTCGCTACCAAGTCAAACTTCATGACATCATTCCTTTCTCTTCTACACCCTTCCCAGGATTGACGTGATCACTCTTCCATCCCAGGCAGATGTCTGTGAGGCCTCGAATCAGTGCCATCTCTAAATGTCAGCCACAGGGCTACTGACTGACCCTCTGGACCAGTTAACAAGATGTGCGGACGGCAACGGACGAGAGAGCCCTGAAGTGAGCAAACAAGTCAGCTCCGGCATCTTCTCGTGTCCTGTTCCCCTTAAGACTCTCGATTTTATAAGATGACATTTAGCTGTCATTTCTTGCAAAGGCTGCAGACCATAAGTGGGGCAGGCATACACACATCCCTGAGCCAGGCGAGCTGGGGACCACTGGCTGAAGGAGCAGGGCCCTGAGGCTGGGCCTCGCCCTCCACACCCTCCCCGTGAGGGCCGGCTTTCCTCCCTGCTGCAGGTGGGCACACGTCTCCCACACCGGGCCGGTCCTGACCTGAGGCCAGTTCAGTAAATTCTTTTTTACATGCCCAGGACCTTTGCCCAAACAAAAGGTCATGTCCAGTTTCTTATTCCTTTCATCAGCTAATATAAATTGTGTAATCTGATGAGGTTTTCTTTTTGCTTTGGCTGCCAGGAAGCTCAGAGCTCACTTTACTATTTAGAAATAACTGTGTCACCTCTGTTAGCAAAGCATTTACATTTTAATTAGAACATTTGCTCACCTAGTCTTTGCCAAAATGTTTGACCTTGAGCAGCCAGCAACGGCCCCCCGCTGACCAGCATGCTGAGCTTGTGACCGTGCTCATTTGGGCCCAGCAGGTGCCTTTAGTATATGCCAGGTGCCTTGCTTTCTCTCACATCACTTACTCTTCTCAGCCCCACAGGGTTGGTAAGCATGCAGTCCCATTTTACCTTTGAGGAAACTGAGACTCAGAAATGTAGAATTAAAAGGGGCATGTCACCCACTCCCAGGTCTCCCCCTAGTGTCCAGTAGATCTGGAGAGAGTGACCCTCGAGCCCCTCACCATTGCTCCATGAGGGTCCCTCCAACAAGCCAGACAGGTGGCTGGAGACTTATGTCCAGCCTGCCTCATGCTTTAAGGGGAATTCAGGAGCCAAAGGAGCATACTGACAGGAAACGAAGGGTCTGGAAACTGGCCATGTCCTCCAGAGGGAGAGGCAGCAACAGGGGTCCTGGTCATCTAATTCACCCCCTTGGGTGTAAGACACAGAGGAATCGGTTTCAATTCAACATGATGAGAACTTTCTAGGACCTTGAGATTTCCACCTGCCCCAGAGATGGGAGGTCCCTGTAGTAGGAACTTTGACCACAGCTTGGACCTTTTAATAAATCGCTGCTATGACATGTAAATGCCTTTGAAGGCGCATCCAGCTAGCAGCCCTCCGTGTGTCACTCTCTGAAAGCAGGTGGTCACTGAACACAGGCAGCCTCTGTCCCCTGAGTAGTAATAAATGAATGATCTCTGTGGTGCTCAGAGGGCCAATTAGAGAGGAAGAGACTGGCCAGGATGACCTTGGATAAAGGTCATTAGCCCCACCCAGAGGCCCAGTCACCTCAGGGCCAGCAGCCAGGAGGGGTGAGGGCTTGAGAGGGGCTCACATGTGTCTCCTCATGACAGCGCTGCGGTCATCACACGCCTCTCCACGGGGCCTGTGCGAGCTGGGTGTGGGCATCCGGGGGCGAGGAGGGTGGTCGCTGGCTGGGCAGGAAGGCAGACCAGGAGTCTCTCGCGCCCTCGCCCAGTGAGGCCACAGCTGGCAGAATCCAGAGCACGTGCAGCAGGCACGCGGCGGAGCAGCTCCTGGAAGCTCCCGGCGCTGCCATTACACCTGCCCCCCTCGGCAGGCCCGAGTCCCGTCCCAACGGCCTCTTCGTCCTACCCGCCACCCACCAGCATGGGGAGTTGACCCCGTGGCACTCCCTTCCACACAGGGAATGTCAATTTTTCTGGAATTGATTTATTTTTGCTTACTGGAAGATCAGAGCCACTCAGAGTTGCTTCCGTGATCTTTGAATGGGTCCCTGATATTGGCCTTGGATCCGTCCTGTTCAGCCCTCTAAGGGGTCAGCCAGACCTCATGCCCAGCTGGGACAGAGTGAAGGAGGAGCGCTGCGCCAACCTTTGGCTGCCTGAGCGTGACCTGCACCTCAGCAGCACCTGGACGACAGAGGCCAAGAGCAACCTGGGACACCCCCAGCCCAGGCCCCTCGCCTGCGGAAAGGCCCGAGAGTGAGTGTTCTTGGCCCTGCATGAAAGTCTGGTTTAAAATGCTGTGTTCACTAGCAAGGCAGAGACGCAAACAGAGTACTCGTTCCTTCCCTCAGGAGGATCCTCTCTGTGGACCCAGCTGCCCCCAAATGACGTGAGGGCAGTGAGCCTGCCAAGGCCAACAGACCTACGGGCTTCAAGAGAAGGGAACCCAGAGCAGTAATAGGAGCCTGGTGTCAGTTACGAGAGATCTAAGCCAACCTAAGACCCGGAGGGGACAGGCAGCCACTTCCCTGCCTGGCCCCCGGGACGAGCCCCACTGCCGTTCATCCAAACTGACACGGAGCCCGTTAGGCCATCAAGGGACTCCTACGAGAGCACGGCTGTGCGGCTGTGATTAAAAATGAACACAATTAAGCGCCTGCTCCAGGTCCCTCGGCTCCAGGAGGCTGGCCTCATTACACCCCAGTCTTGGGCTGCTCCCTGCTCTTGCCCCTCTGCACCTCAGGGACCCCACCCTGTCCAGCTTGGCAACTGCAGCTCCACCACTATCCCTAGGAAGCCAGCCATCTACCACGTCTCAGCATCACCCGGGAAAACACTGCTGTAACCCCACACCCTCCGTGGAAACTCCCGGAGCCGCAGCGGGCCCCGGTAGCTCTGCTTCAGACAGACCCGCCTGTCTCCTCTACACGCAGACCCGCCGCGCGCGTGGGCACAGCCGCACTCACTCATGTGGGGGGGAGGGCAGGAAGACGGGGCGCACTAATGCCAGCTGCTTCTGAGCCGGAAACAGAGCACACCCCTTAGGTAAACAAACACCCTCGACCTGCAGGAAACCAAACCTGAATGATCCACAAACACGTTGCCAGGTAATAAGAGAGTCATATTCAGCCGGATGACTTCAGCCACCCCCACGCTGAGCCCCCGGGACCCAAAAGTTGGCACCTGCCACAAAGAAGTCAGAGCGTTACCAGGACTCAGTGCAGGTGGCTCTTCACGCAGAGCCACGGAAACCGGGAGAGGGAACCGGTGGGGGACCGCGTGAGGAGGCAGCCCCGGAATCTGGGAGGGGTGAACTTCGGACAGACAAGATGCAGGATAATAAAGCCCAGTGGGGTCAGGGACAGCATCTGTCCTGAGACCCAGACACACGTGGGCGTTTCAGAGATAAGATAATTCTAGTTTTCTTCTCGTCGCCGCTTTTATTCCCTTCCTAAAAACACGTGGCGGGATGAACTGTTGTCTTGCCCTCCCTTCTGTCCCCACACTCAGCTCTGGCCCCACTGGCCACAGCCCAGAGGCGGGTCCCCTTCAGCAGGAAGCCTCGGAGTGCCAGGCCAGGCCGGGCCGTGCGAACGTGCCAGACCCCCTGGAGGAGCTCCAGCAGGTCCTGTGAGCGACACGGCATCTCTGGAGGACCAGGGCCTTCCTTTCTGGCCAGCTGCTCTTGTCCAGGCAGACTGCTGGAAGTGGCCAGCTTGGCCGGCGTGACAGCCGCAACCCCACAGGGCGGTCGTGCCCCGGGGTCCTCGTGGCTCCTGGGCGGTGCTGCGCTTCTCTGGGCTTTGCTCCTGGGATGCTGCTCTTGTCAAGGAAACGCTAAATAAGACGACGCGTTCTTCGAAGCCATGTGACAGCTGTGGTCCTGGAGCGAGGTGAAAACCACGGGACCTATTCCTGGAACTTGGTGTTTGCCCATCACCTGGTCTGTCGGCAAAGTGCGCGCGCTTCTCTCACGCTTAGACTTATCCTCGCAGCTTCGCAGGGACACCTGGGCCTGGGGAAACACCCTCCTTCCCAGGGGTCCTCTAAGACGCCGCCACGCGCACCTGAGTGGTCTGGAGCTGGCGCTGTGGGGACCTGCACTTCCGAGGTGCCGGCCAGCCCCCCTTGAGGCCTGGTGAGGTCACTAACAGCACCTTTTTTGTTCCCAGAAGTGCCCTGCTTAGAAAGACACGTTGCACAGTGACCCCACCAACCCCGCATCGAAATTGCTTCTGTGCCTGGGTGGCTTTTGTTACTGAGCCCCAGGTCCCCGTTTGCGCATCTGTAAAAGGAAGAGGTCACAAAGGGACACTAAAGGCATCAAACAGATAAAAACAGCTGCTCCAGGTGGAGGAAATGCGCGGCCAGCTGCCCCGTCCTCGAGCACCCTGGGGCAGCCCACGGGGCCCGGCGAGCGCAGCTTACACCCTGCCTGCTGGACGGCTGTCACATTCCGCTGAGTGTTGGCATCAAAGGGACACAAAAAGTCGCCACCTGATTGATTGAGAACCGGACCTGGAAGATCAGAGGACCCGAGACCGTCGCTGAGAGCCCCACCCGGCAGCAAGGACAGCACCTGCCACGGAAGGGGGGCTGCCTGTGCAGGGGGTCCCAGGGACCCTCCTCTGAGGCGCGCCCCCTCCCACCAGGTGGCACCAGCTCCTCAGTGGCACGCAGGCAGGTGGCAGCCCCTCGGGGTGCAGGACACAGGTCATGTGCACTCGACATGCCCAGTGCCCTGCAGGCACGCCAGACGACCCAGCCCACCTCGCCCCGACCCTGCCAGCACGCAGAGCCCCGCTGGCTTCCGTCCGCTCCCTCGCGGGAACAGGCACCGCAGGATGCCTGCTCCTGGGTGACCAAGGTGGTTCACGCACCCTGGCGTCACCAGCACCCCTGGGAAACAGCCACTTTGGAAAGCACCTGGTCCCCACACTGCTCAAGAGATCCGGTAGAGAGCACATCTGACACTCAGTGCGGGACAGCGCTGCTGCTGAGCTGCCGTCCAGTCACTCACCTGACTCGCCTCGTCACACTCATGACCTGGACGACCCACCGCGGCGTGCACCTGGGCCCCGCATGAGGCCCCTGGTTTCTCTTCATTCCCAGCTCTCTCTCCAAACACCTGGAAACCATCACCACTCTCTGACTGCACAGCTTTCTACGCTTATTTCTCTGAGTTCAGAGCTTTCAAAGTCCACTGATCATTGGTAAGCCGACTCTAGCACTAAGCAGTCTGGGCCATGCACCTTAGAGAGGGCGGCGCCAGCATCCTGGACCTAGGCCGTGCCTGGCGTCGGCTAACAGCAAAGAAGCAGACAGGCCTGGGCTGCTGTCCCCGTGCTTTTTAAGGATGAAAATCTTGGTTTGTCATCTTGCTGAGCACAAATGTCCACCCTCCAGGCCTGGCAAGCCCCCCGTCATTAGCTCCTATAGGATGCTCACCTCCAACCTGGCATAAACACTGCATTCGTAGCAATACGTTTGGTCATCTTTAACTGAGACTCTTCACCCATTCGGCTCAGTCCTTCTCTAGATGCTGAGGCCAAGGCACAGCCTTCTGGCACACTGTCCCCAGAGGGTATCCCAGCAGCAAACACCATCCAGAAGGCCCCAGAGACAAGGTTCAGTACGGGTGTCCAGAGAGCACAGACTGCCATCGCCCAGAAGTGGGCATTTTTACGTTGTATGGTTTCTGATAATGTGTACGACACTCAGAGTAATAAGAAAATATTTTAACCCAGCCGGGGACCAAATAGGCTTTTTTTTGTTTTTGTTTTTTGTTCGTTTGTTTGTTCTTTGTTTTAATTAACTGCTAAGTGAAAGTGGAACTGATATTTACTGAGAACCAACTAACAGCAGAACTCAGAGAGCTTAACAAACACGAGTGGCTATTCCTGCCCTCCTGCCCGCTTGGAAGTGCATTCCATCTACTCCGTGGGGTGACCTCAGGATGCAGGTACTGCCGCTCGCCTCGCTCTTGGATGAGGAAAACTACCCTGCGCAGCAGTAGAGGACACAGCTCTTTACATAAAGCCCTTTGGGAACAGAAATCGACATGTGCAAACTGTGTCATCCCCGAAGTTAGAGCCGAAAATAACCCGATTTGCCAAAAAGTGAATGGAAAGCTTCACTCGAACATCCTCAGGTGAAGTTAGCTGTCCCAACTTCTGCACCCTCCCAGAGGACAAGCAACTCCCACGGCGCCCCTGGATTGGCACGTAAGGGAAGTCCTACCCCTGTGTGGCTCCTTCGGGTGTGACTAGGCATTCGTCAGTTAACCCCCTGCTGGCGGTTCACCCACACTGGAAAGGTTCATTGACTTGGGAGGGTAAACTCCTGCTCCCAGAACAGCTGGAGCTGTTCTGCCGGTGGCAAAGGGCTGAGTCTGGGGGCTCGGGAGTCCTGGGTTCTTCTTTTACTATACTTTCCCGCCCTTGCAAACTTGACCAAGTCAATAAGTCTAAAAAATTCAGAAAGATTAAGTGGATCAAGGCATTTGTTAAACTATTCCCATAGTTCCTGGAAGCTAGAATTTTCTAATGGTCCTAGACATCAGCTTCATACTGATTCAGACCCTGCTTTCTAAGTATGGTCCCAAAAATGCAGAACCAAGGGTCTGAACCTGAGTCAGAAACTGCATCTTAACACCCCACCACGACTCAGTCCCATCTTGGTTTGAGAATCTTTGTGCAGGACAAGATGCTTCTCGGGCAGACAGCCTGGGGCAGGCATGCCACACCTGAAATCTCATCAGCTTTGGCCTGCGACCTGGGCTGGAGCTGGGCGGTATATAGCGTGACCGCCAAGAAAGGCGCTCAGAGGTGGGAGTCCCTTCAGACGCCTTACAGGCAACAGCTTCGACCGCAGGTCCCCTCTCCCCGGTGCCCAGTGGATCGGCACAGAGGCCAGTGGACAAGCGTCCTCTGAGCTCTTGTGACCTCCAGTACGAGGCTTCTGAGTTGGGGAGAGAAGCATGCAGCCCAGCTCCATCTTCCCTTTGCCTGAGACATGAAATCAACAGCTGCAACGGCAGCCGATGAAAGCCAAGGCAATGCAGCGAGTGCCAGGGCTTGTCTGCGTCAAGATACCCCTCTGCTTCCCACAAATAAAGTCAGCGTTCATTTAAAGTTCCCTATTATTAATAGTCCATTTAGCACTTAAAAGCACACCGCCCATCCTCACACAGACGCCCTACACACTTGCTCGGAAGGCCTGAAGAAGAAGGATGCGCTGAGTAATATACCATGAAAGTGAAGCTCTTCAATTACCACCGGCCTTAATAATTCATGAAGCGCGTCTTCTGTTGTACCACCAACCTCACGGCTACACAGAGCTGGAGGCTTGCAGCAGGCGATTCGGGATCGATGATGTGATAAATGCCGCTGGGGGCCCGTGCCAGCTCAAACTCTCACGTGTGGACAGAAGTACGTTAACTAAATACCAAACTGAAGGCATAAAAAGGTTTCTTTATGCCAAATACAGGTCCTTCAAAGACACAGAATGTCTCCCTGACCCCCCCGCATCAATGGACGGCAGAGGCTGGTAGCTCAGTACTTCCCACAGCAAATGCTCCCTGGGACAGAGAGTGGTCCTCCCGGCAGCGGAGACATCGCCGCCATGGCCAAACCCTCATGCATGGAGAGCCCCCACTGCCCAAGGCAGAAGATGGCGCCCACGGGCACAGGGTGGCCTGAGAGCTGAAATCCCTGCCACCAAAGCAAGATGGCAGACTGGGAGCTAAAACTAGGGGGGTGGGAGGGTGCAATCATGACTGATCACCCAGCATTAACTATCCACCAATGGCCTTTGCTAGAAGTTTGACACGAGAGGGACAGAACAGGAATGACGCAGGGTGCATCAGGAGGAAGCAAAAGCATAATGAAATGGAAGTCTTATTCATACAGCAGTTTGCAAATTGGCCATGATGCTTCATAACCCGAAGTTTGGGTGAGGCGGTGCCAACACCCAGCTGGCGCAAGTTGGAAAACAACTGGGCTGTGAAACCTCGGAAATACGACTTGATTACAACGAATGAGTCTTCCAAATGGAGCTAATCACACAGCATTCAGCTGTTCCCGCGGCTCGGCTCAGCGCACCGGATGTGCACGCCTGCCTCCGACATTGGGGCGCCCTCATCAGCTTGGGCCCACATCCCTCTGAGAGAGGGACAAGTGTGTCCTGGCTCGGGGGAAGGGAGGGGAGGGGAGGGGCCCACGATAGGCCCAGTCTCAGCTTCCTTCCCCTTAAACTTTGAAAAGATGGTAAGCTCTTTGATAAAATTCTTATTTTCTAATGAAAGCTCCTTTCTATTTCCAGAATGTATGTATGTATTTTTAAAACCTGCCAATAGGGTCATTCTTTACACTTGGATATTTATTATAGTGGTGAAGAACTCTAGCCCTGAAGCCACAGTGCCTGAATGTATCTATGGGACACGCATCGTCACAGTTCCCACATTACAGGGCCACCGTGAGGAATGAACAAGATACATGAATAAAGGGCGCAGAGCTCACTCTCTGGGACTGTTATTATCCAAATCCCTGGAGGTCGCTCCACTTTACTCCTTCACAGCCAAGATTCTATGGGATGGATACAATGATGCACTTAACCAGTCTCCCATCATGAAAAGTTATGTTGTTTCTAGTATTCTAACAAAAGATAATGCAGCAATGAAAATCCTTGTACAAACTTCTTTGCACATTTGGGCAAGTAGGTTGTATGGCAAATTCCTAGAAGTGGAATTTCAGGTCATAGAGTTGTGCACTTTGTGACTGACATGGTCATTCGTCTTATAAGAGGGTAAGGGTCACCCCACACTCTTGCTGGACCCCAATGCCCTCGTTGGTCAGTCCACCACTCTGTGCAGCTTGAAGACCAACCAGGAACATAAGCGGCACTCAGCCCCAGGGAAGCGCATCAGCAGGGAGCCAGGTGGTGGGCACCTGCCAGGCTCCTGCCCGGGCCCTGATGCCAGCAGTCCACCCAAGGGCCCCTGGGAGTAGCTGCCTCGAGCCCTTCACCTCCTGCTGCATTCTCGATCTCCACGTAGACACTTTTTGCTTTAGTTTCACATGGCACATGTTTATTTGCAGAGCAGGTAAGAGACCATCAGGTAAGGCCCAGAGAGGGACCAGCTCAGCCATCGATCCTTCAGCCCCAAGAAAGGCTGCGTGCTAAATTAGCCAGAAACACGAAGGAGAATGAAGGCCCCGACAGAGCAAAGAGAGGTTTGTGCAAACCCAAGGAGAATTAGGCCCTGGGCCAAGCAGGGCCCCTCACGGTCCCACTGTGTGCTTGCTTCTTAGCGGAAGCGCACTCACGAGAAACTACAAGGAGACCCTTGGTCTGTCCCTGTCCTTGGTGCTGCCTTCTATAAATTATACGCAGCCCCAGGACGCTGATGCAGCTTGGAAACCACACTGTGGGGAGAGGGGAAGGGGAGGACAAGCAAGCACTAGGCTTCTCCTTTATAAAACCACGAGGTTCCCAGGACAGGAGAGCGCCCACGGGGCATGCAGCCCTGAGGACAGGATGCAACTTCACAGTGGAGGTGAGCATGCAGATTGCAGTTCATACAGGTGGTATTTGTGGCTACATGACACAGATTGTCAGAGCAGCAGTAAATAAACAACTTTTAGATGCAGCCATACAGAGGGGAGCTCTGCAGACAGCCAAGACCCATGCTGCTGGCAGATGGAGCAGCCCCACCCCACCCAGCCACCTCCACCACGCGGGTCATCAGGCTTCCCCTGGACCAGCACTAAGTGGCCATGTCCACAGCAGTGCAGCTTCCCTTGGAGTTCCAGCACTCTGAAGGCCCTGGACTCAGACCCCTCTCGTGTGGGATCTGCGGCCAGGGTTCCACGTATTTGTCATGACTCCACACAGTACACAGAAACGATCACACTCGAGCCTCACTACAATCATCCCCTCAAAGACAAGAAGATCGAGGCATGGAGATGCTAGTGACTTCCCTGTCATGTGACTGAGCCTGCTCATGAGCCACAGTGCTACCCTCTCACTAAGCTCAGCAGTTTCCTCCATGAGCCATTTTCCTGCCCTTAGAAACCTCCCTCTAGACCACGGACAGTTGTGACGACTCTGAAGATGAAGCAGATTACTCTTTGGCCACAGACTTCAGGTCTTGTTCGCTCTTGGGCACTTGGAGAACATCAGATGGACGACATTGGTGACATACAGACCCCCCTCCAGGCCCAGGACCCCACAGCCCACCTTCCCTGTGACCATCGAAGGCGAAACGAGGCCTTTTTGAGCTTCCAGGTGTCCCTCCTTTAAACATCTCCAAAGGAGGACAGGATTTTCAGCTTCGTCATTTTCTTCCCGTGGGAAGAGGGTGGGGACAGCCCCCTCATCCTTCTCGATCCAGCTCTCCTGGCGTCACAGGTTACCTAACACTATTATTTTTACGGCAGGTCTGTTAGCGAACACTAAAACCATGGAAGTGATCAAAAATTAAAGGAAGCTAAATGGCTTTCATCCAACTAAATGAATGAAATGTGTCTTGCACTGCACTTGCCCGGATATTTATGCTGTTTATTCCTATCTCTTCTAAGCCAGAAAATTCCTGAGCTCATGACAGGCTGCCCTGTCACTGTGACAAACAGGCTGGCTGAGGCCAGGCTGTGCCTGGATTGCGTTTTCCACCCTCCACACAGACTCCGTCAGACATTACGCAGGCAGCATTTATTTTAGGAAGGCTTTTCATTATGTCGATGTGAAATGTCAAGGCTGAGACTCGGCAGGCTCTCCGCAGACCTGCAAGCCCGCTCGTTATCTGATGAACGCACAAGCTCCTGACATGAGCTGAGCGGGCTCGCGCTCCGTCCAACGCAGGCAACCCAACATCAAAGCTAACTAGCTGACTGGAAATGCAGGCGGCAGGACAGAGCCGGCGCGGACACAGCCCCCCAGGCCAGAGGCCAGAGGTGGGGGCTGCAGCTGACAGCAGTCAGACAGCGGGGGGACAGGGAACTTCCGGGAGCTCCGGGAGGAAGGGAGACCCTGCGGGGTCCCAGCCCAGGACACAGGACCCAGGCCCGTCCCAGGTGTGGGGGCAGTGTACAGGTCGTGCCGGACGCAGGGACGACCAGCGTGCTGCCACTACGTCCATTACCACCACGAAGACGTGTGTCAGAAAGGCGACCCCATTTATGAAAAATGCGCTTGCACACTGTGTACTGCGAATACGCCCACTTCCATTTCCTTATTGTACAGACGGGGAAACTGAGGTCCAGAGAAGCAGACAATCTGGTCGCTCATAATATAAAAACTAATGTAATATCATAGCATAATATAGCAGCATAATATAATAAAACCCCTTACTTTTTTCCTGTTTCTTCCAGAGACCATAGGAACATTAAATGATTCCTTCCAGAGTCCTTGATTTGGGAGAAAAACAAACATCTTTTGTTTTCCTAGACTGGATTTCCTTTTGCCAACATACCGAGGAGATCGGCAAAGAAAGGTCTTCGAGCACTGGTGTCAATCATATGCCTGATTTATACTGCACAACATCATGAGATTTACCACAAATCCTCTTAACGCACATTGCTGGAGCAGGTACCATTCACCTGTCACACTTTGTAGAAATAACCCTTCAACATGACGGCCACAGCGAACATTGCTGTGGTATATTTGAAAGTTGCTAAGAAAGTTCTCATTACAAGGAAAAACACTTTTTCTTCTTCTTTTTTGTATCTACATGAGATGATGGATGTTAAACTTACTGTAATAATTTCTAAATATCTATAAGTCACATCACTGTGCTGTACATCTTAAACCTACACAGTACTGTACGTCAATTATATCTCAATAAAACTAAAGGAAAAAGTTTTCTGAAAATAGTGGTTTCTATTTTCTTAATTTCACAGACTAGTGACATTTTTTTTTCAAATTTGGGTAACTTATACCAGGTTGCCAAATGTTTATGTTTCCAATTAAAAATCTTTAAAGAAAAAAAGAACCTACCATCTGTTATCACAATCACTTCTTAAAAGAAACAATCACTAACATCAAAAAAAAAAAGAATATAATCTCAGAAGAGTGAAAAGCCTTTCAAAGGGAATAAATCTGACCTAATAAAAACAAGTCGCTCACCGTCTCTTTGGCATCAAGGACACCACATTTGTTCTACCCTCACTAGGTGACCAAACTCAGGGCAAATGGTCCACACTGGTCACTGTCTGGGTGCACGTCCTCAAGGTGCTACACTGACCTCGGGTTATCAGTCGGCTTTGTAAGGGGGTGCGGGCTGAGTTTCCAGGGCTGGATCGTCACTGTGCGACCTAGAAGGAAATGGAGTCTGAGCCTCCACAAAGCCAGGGCCCCTGCAGATGCACCTGTTCCGCCTCCCTGGTGTTCGAGGGCCTAACGTGACATTCCTCGCTGCAGGCTGGGGCAGGCCAGATGCGGGGCGGCTTGGTAAGCTTGGGGTTCGTGTGTGCACCTGACCTCGCTGCCCGCAAAGACATCACCTAGCCACTCACGATAAAAGGAGGAATAGAATCACCCGTCCGGGAGAAGGAATGGGAGAGCCCCATGCGACATGACACATCTGCCGTTCTTCTGCTGGGACAGCAGACAGAGCACGGTGCTTGTCCCCACCAGAAAACGCAGAGTCCCAGGCCAAGGCCAGGGGACGATGGGAGAGAAGCCCCCTTCAAACGATCAAGCAGCACCTGGCTCCGAGTGAGGTTTCCTTCCTCGAGTTTGAAAGTGTATGAAGAGCCCGATATCCAGGGCCTGCAGTCCTCATAAAGCAGGTGACTTGGGCTCCCTGCACCCCATTCCCTCTGCCTTTACCCACCTCTTCTCTCACCCAAGGCCTGTGCTCCTCCATGCTGCCCCCAGCCTGGAAACTCTCGTATCATAAACACCACCAGGGGCAGTGAACACGGAGCCCTGAATCAAAACGAAGTTGCTAAGGAGAGGAAACCCGTGACTCCAGCCCTCAGACCTACTGCGAACTCAGGTGCTGCCGGCTGTGGAGGGAGGGACCTCACTCACAGCCGGGACCGTGGGCCAGGAGGCATGACTTGCCCGGTGTCACAAGCTGATGTGTGCAGCCAGGACAAAAGAGCTGAGCATTCACACCTGCCCACACCACCACGTGTGCCAAGTCCAGACACGAGCGCTTCCTTCTCACTCTCATTTCCTTTCCACAAACATTTCACTTTTTGTTTTTCCTAGCTATTGATTTATGACACAGCCAAGAGAAGACACCCAGCAGAGCCCAGAGCAGAAGAACAGATTAACAACCTCACAAGCCCTGATCTCGTCACCAATCACAAGGCTCCTAAAGACGGTGTCGCCTTTTTAGCCACCCTACGCTGGCATACGGATGCTTGAGAAAGTGGCGGACTGATGTCAACTGTGGTTCATGGCTAAGGAAACAATTCACAGCACAGAAGCTGAGATGTTTCCATCTCTTTTTAGGGACATACAGAAGATCTTTCTTCTCTCACCCACGCAGCAGGCCCCAGACAGCAAAGTCACAAAGGCCACAGACGAGGAAAAGGAGAGGAGGAAGGCTGGGACACAGGACCCCCTGCCTTCCCAAACACCTACTGCCCTCGGGCCCCCTGGACCTCCACGCGCCAGCATTTTGTGTGGTGTGTTTTCAAGCTGGACCTACCACTCCACCTAACGAGCCTTCAGTTTTTAATCAGTTCCCTATTTCATTTCGTTTCGTTTCATTCTGTCTGTTGCAGGGATTGGAGGTCCTCGTTTGTTTCGCATGTTGTTATTTTCCAATAAGTCCCTGTTTGTCATCACAGCTAATGAAAAGCAAAGGTAAAAGCCAATTTCATAGGTGCCGCTTCAGCTTCCTGGCAAGGATTAGGAAACACAACAAAATAAGTATCCATGAGATAAAAACTTCAGCATTTACTCACCGACGTCTTCTCACGTGGAGACAGGTGAGAGTGTCCCAAACGAATAATGGTGTGTGTGACATGGAAAATGTTTCTCCAGAGTTAAGTGAATTAACTTAATAAGAATCTGTTGTAAGACAAGCACTGGGAATGCGCAGGGAAGAGAAAGGCACCAGCGAGCTTCTGGAGGCAGGAACAGTCTGGAGGGCGGGGACGACGCCTCGCTTGAGTTTGCACGTCCAGTGCCCGGTCCGGGGCCTGGCGGCTGCTTGGTCCAGTGTACTGACCAGAGGTTTTTCTACACAGGTAATTATATAATTCAGTGGAAAACCAAAACCTTTTGTTCATAGTGAGAATAGAGGAATCTGACAAAGGATAAATGCCTGAATTTCTTTCAGAATGTCCTTTTGTTTGGTCCTACTCAGTGATGCGAACAACTGTAGAGCCATCTGGAAGCTGTACCGATGCTGCCTTCCTCCAGAAGACCAGCTCTCACTTCCGTTCAGTGTCCAAGGGCCCAGGGACCCCAAATCCTTATCTAAACAGGATAACATAGCTCGCAGCTGGGCCTCTTTCCCTTTGAGGGCTGTCCTGTCTCTGTTGAACCATTTCTCCTAGCGTGTAGCCTTCTGGGGTCCCAACTCGCCTCTCAGAGGCACCAGGGACCCCTGCTGAAGAAGCAGAATGCCCTCCCAGCCCCTCCTCAGGACTGACACCCTCATCCTCCTCTTCTGTGTCTCTGCCCCATTTCTTTACTCTGACCCTGACATTTCCTACGTTTTGTCCTGACTCTCATGTATTCTTGGCAGGCTTGTCAAATGCCTCAGTCCACCACTATTGGACACAGAACTCTATCTGGGATCTTGGCATGGAAAGGCTGTAGATTTTGCTCTTCAGCAAACAGTGATTAAGCTGATATAAAAACAGCAGTTTTTAAATGAAGATGAGAACATGATGTATGTCGTTCGGCCCATTGGCAATCACCAGTTTGGTAAGCTCCCAAAGAGTTTGTATTTTCTGAATGATTTACATTTTATGCCAACTAAATAAGTAAATCTCAGTCCCGGACATTGTCCAAGCTGAAGAATAGTTGTTAACCCATTTTGAATGCTCTTAGAATAAGGATCTAAATTTCAAAGGGTTGTTCTGGAGGTTAAGTGATGCATGATGAATAGCAGCCAGAAAATCCAGTGCATATAGTGCAGAAATGCATCCCCTTCCTCATCTTACTCTTATAAAAATGCTTGACAGGAACTGAGGGTTGTTCTGGCACAGATGCCTCATCTGATAACCAACATTCCTTTGCATTTCTTCGGCATTTTATACCAACCACCAGAGAAATGGTGTGGGGGTGAGAAAGGAAACTGCTTCCTAGAAGTGCTGACAAGGCCAGAATAGATGCTCAGAAACAATGAAGATATTTTCAAAGTAAGATTATGTTACTTGTGAAAAACAGTCACTCTTTAGTATCACTTTTGAAAATGAAGAGCCTGACCCTGAAGTAACAGGAAGGAACTGTGGAGGCTCGGGAGGCCGGCCTCCTCACTTCCTGCCCGCGCTCACTCGTGCTCGCCATGGCTCTGCTCGTGCTCTCCCGGAGGACTCAGACCGAGTGACCCGCAGCCCTGCTCCGGTTCTCTGTCTGGGTCGCTCTCGAGGATTCGACATCCTCAGTCTGAGTCCTCTTACTGAGGGTTAGGGTTATTTACGAATTGATGAAGCTGGACCAGGGAATCATTTCCAGCTCGGAAACTCTAGGTTTATCTATGTTCTCAGCAACGACAACTGAATATACATGTGTTGAGATACACTTACCCTCACGCCAATGTAAAACTAAGCGTGTCTGATCTGTGGGCTCGCCCTGCAGCCTCACCAGGCCTGTGGCAAACGGTCCCAGGAGTTCGGGTGCAGGGAGGGAGCACGACCCGTCATGGGCTCTCACGACGCGCTGCAGCTCACGTGTGCGGCGACATGACTCACGGACAAGGCGGCTCATGTTAACTAAACACAGTATGGATCAGATCTGAGGGGATTCTTGCAAAGAAATCAGATTGTTTAATGAGCCGAGACTTCTCCTAGCGGAAGGCCTTCTTCAGATACTTCTGAGGTGAAAGGCATGGCAGTTTAATTTAATTACGCCCAACAAGAAGCCAGCCATAAAGATTAAAAGCCATCCTTCAGACTTTTTCAAATATGGATATACCTGTATTATCATTACTGGTGGACAGTGTTCTAAGTGCATGTCGTTTCTCGAGATGGTAGAGAATAGCTTGAAGCCATCGAGATTAAAAAGACATTTAAAAACTAAGCCTCTGAAACATTATTAATAATTTTAGTGAGTACAAAAAGTTTTTGTACCTTCAACAATAATATTTTAATAATTGGTAATGTTTAATCTCATTCTTTTAAATTTACTTTTTGTTTTATAGTATCGGTTCAGTAGAGCACATATATAATTTATAAATTAGTACATATATATGTGTATATATAGTTAACAAATACACATTTCTTTCGGGGTGTGCCATCAAACCTGCGGACCCCACTGGAGGGAGGTGGAGAGGAGAGCAGATGCACAGGGGATAAGGGGTGGGAGGTGTGGGTGTTAGGTCTCGTCCCCCCAGGTTTTCGTGGTGGTCACTCTGCGAGAGCAGGAGGAGGGTTCGAAGGGCAAGAGTCCTTCTTTCCGTTACAGCTGAAGCTGGTCTCTTCCTCTTGCACGCGAGTGTGGCCAGCAGCTTCTCCCTACGCCTCCGCAGCTACGCTAGGCTCCTTGGGCTCGACCCGGCTAACATTCCGGATGATGCTCTGTGGCGGGTGTCTGGGGTGGGGGCGCCCCAATGCACTGTGGGACGTTCAACAGCGTCCCTGCCTCCACTCTCTAGGTCCCAGTAGCACAACTCTCACCCCAGCCGGGACAACCTAACCTGTCCCCAGACACTTGAGTTCCCGGTTGAGACCACTGGGTTACATGAAGAAACTGATCACCTCCTTCTCTTGCCGGCTGCAAGTTAAAACAACCCTCTGCCCTTTCTTCAGAGGGCGTATTCTTCCTTATGGTATTCATTTATTTTACATGGCAAAGCAGCATCTTTGGATATTCTGGATAATATATTTGGATATACAACATTTGGGACATGGTAACAATATACCCATACCTGGGTAGAATCTTTCAAAATGAGGCTTTTATTTTGGAATTAGTATCCATTTAATCTACAGTCTTGGTGAGAAGTTAGTTTATGTAAGATCACCTCTCACAGTATGGAACATTCTTTTTTTCATAGTGCTTGACTTTAAATTTACCCTAGGTACCCGTTGTTCTTTCAGAGTTCCTAAGGAAAACATTTGATCATTAAACAAATGCTATATGTTCTTCAATAATATCCGTTTAGGCTGAACACATCATTTTTAACATTTCTAATAGACTTCTTAATTAATGGACCAACATATCAATAATGTAGTTTATTAGTGCCCTAAAATGGGTTTGACATCTACATTTCACTACCTCAAAACCTTTGGAGAACAAGAACAGGCATATCTACATTGATATGCAAATTTTCAGCTTAATTGCACATTTGTATGTTCCCAAAACCACTAAATCAAGATATTCTTTGAGAATTCCGTGTTACCTCCCAAAGAGATAACATACATAAAGCCAGGCAGAAACTAATTTTGTTGCTAAAGATTGATACTTTTTGTCCCTTACACACCTACTATATTTTTACTGACAATTTTCATCCTCAGACTGTTCTTTTGATATTTCCTTGGCCCATCCTCCTAGACATTTGCTTGTCATATGAATTCTATACGTACCAGCAATGTAATTTACACATTTCTAGTTATTTGATCTCTATTATGCAATCACATCTTTTATGACGAAAGTAAATTAAAATCTAAGTTCATTATATGTTAGGAATAGACAATGATGAAAAAATGTCATAGAAATTAGAAAATAAGTAGATCCTACTTCTTAGAAGACTACACTAAGTATCTAATCTTTATTCTGAAAAATAATTTTCCCATTAAAAAAAGTTTCTTTTTTCAAGTGGTCAAAGTGCTTCCTCCCGCTTATACTCCCAGCAGTGAAGCACTCCTGCAAAAGAGCGTCCCCTGGGTTTTCACTGCCCACACGTGAGTACCCTCATGAAGTGCTCGCTTCTTGCCCCAAACAAGACAAAGGCAAACAAGGACCCCAGGTCTGGTGTGTTCAGGAGACACGTGTGCATGGTAAATACGCACAGTAACCAGCACGACGGGTGCAGCTTGGACACTGGGTCACCCTGCATAGGGACCCTGCCAAGCTTCTGACAGGATTTCAGTCCAAAACTAGTTCTGCAACAAATGAAAGTCTCTGCTCAGTTTTGCTTCTGACATCGCAGTTTCTCTATTCCAACTCGAGCATGCCACAAAGCCTTTTTTTCTAAAATATATTCCAGGTATCAGGAGTGAAATAGACATCAGGGGTTGATAAACTGGAGTTTTTGCTGGGCAAGCCGGGAGTATGTCCCCCACAGCACAGGGGCTACACATGGAGACCTCTGACTCCCACCCAACATCCCACAGGCATCCCTGAAGGGTTTTCTCTGGGGAATGACAAGCTGCAACATGAGCTAGCCACACATTACACAAGTTCACAAACAACAGCAGAATGGGGATGAAGGAACACACGTAAAGATTGGTGGTCGGGGCAAGGCGGGGTGCACACATTTCAGCTTCTAACCACCTCCCCCTGCCCCTGCCTCCACAAATGGCCCAGGATCTACAGAACTCAAGGAGTCTTACAAAGCTCCTTTTGAAAAGAAAAGGGTATGTGTGGTGCACTTCTCCTTGTCTTCCTTTCTCTGAGAGAGAGGCTGCTGGGGAGAAACAGGTGACTCACCGGGCAGCAAACAACAGGAGCTGGCATCAGTCCAGAACCCACAGCTCTTCCCTTAGGAACCAACACAGCCACAAGGACACCTGAGAGCACACAGGATTCTCATGGCCCAAACTCGCTTTTCCCACAGGCTGGCCAAACTCTGGTCCACGAGAATCATCCCCAAACTGCCTCAGAGGGCAGGCAACCAGCGTAGTGCCAAGCTTGCTTTGGGGGAGCAGAGAGGGGCGACAGAGCCATGCAGACAGCAGCTGGAGGTCACGGCCCCCTCCCTGCAGAGGGGGACTCGGTCACGTCAGGCCCACATGTCTGAGCATCTGAGCACGAGCCCAGGGCCCACGGCGAGAGGGGCCTACAGGTCAGGCAGACGTCCCGCTAGGCCCAGCCTTTCTCGCCGAGCACAGCGCCGTGGCACACCTGCGTTCTCAGCCCAGGGTACCCAGGTGCGCCCCACAGGAAGTGGCGGATGAGCGAGCGCTGCACGGGGCGGAGGCGGGTCCCTCTCTCCACCTGCGCCTGCGCGCTCCGCTCCCTCGCGGGGAGGTCAAGCGGTTTGGGGGTCACTGGGCAGATGCGCTCAGCACAGTGGGGCCCCGAGTGCCGCCAGTGCCGTATGTGACTCGCGACGCACCTACAGGAGTATGTGAGTCCTTCGGTCGCTGTCACCAGAGGTCTTCCACGCTTCGGTGGCAAAACAAAAATCCAGAACTTAAAAACTGTGACATATATACTTATGACATGTCACATATACTTTAAAAAGTGTCCTGATTTTTGCATTCATCAAACATTACATGTTTTAAAAGAAAGTGGTTAGTGTATCTGAAAAACGGTATGTACTATCTCTTTTTATACACTTTTCACCCAAATGTGTAAGAAATTTCTATGACTGATTTAAGCCCTATTTCTTTCATTCAAGGGCTTTTAGCTCTTTGAAGGGATGATATGAAATAAATTTCAGACGGTGCTATCACCATTAATTATTCTCATTATTACAACATGATCAGCCTGCATCCTAGTTGAGTGTGACTATTTTTAAAATATGCTTATTAAAAAACAATGATATTACTATTTAAAATGTAATGGTAATGCTTTTGCAAAAATCTCAATAGTCAATTCAGGGGAGACTTGGAGTCACCAAAGTAATACTATTTTCAGTAGTAACAATAATCCACCCTGCCTGGCCATCAACCTCCAACCTCCAGGGGCAGGAACCTGGAGCTTCTGGGAACAACTAGAACTGCCATCACCAAGGACTCTCCCACCATCTCATATAATCCTCTCACGTAATCCTCTCGAAAAACTCCAGGAATTTGGCACTTTGCCACAGTATAAATTCAGAAACTATGGGTAAAGTCCTTTCATTTCTCTTGATTTCTAATGAGTACGAGTGTAAGCTGTAAAGATTACCTGATTGGAAAGGTAAGCCAGCCTCCCAATCGGTCAACATGCTGCACTGGGACGATAATTTGTATTCTGGACCCATATCACTCATTCCCACATATTTTCAGAAATCCCCTCCAGTTCCGGCTCTGCTGGAATCCTCTTTTCATCTGTGTTGACTGTTTCATAGACTCAAGGACCAGAACGCCCTGGTGAAGCAGGTACAAGGGCACAGAAAGGCCAGGTCCCAAGGATGGTTCCCCCCCACTCCCGGAGCTGAGCCTGGATTCCCACAGGGCTTTAATCGCATCCACGTCTGCTCATATGACACTTAAATCCAATGTGAGTGTGGTGATCTTAATCTCAGCCTATTTTTAGGCAAAAGCAGGGAAAGAGACTCAAGAATTCCCAAAGCACTTTTTGGTAAAAGTGGATGAGCCTTGGCAGGACCGAGATGACTCGAGGCGGGAAGGCCAGTGGAGGGCAAGGCATGCAGCTTCTTCACTCGGATTCCACAGCCTGCCCACCATGAAGAAACTGTGCTTTCGCTGGCATGCCTCCTCTGGTGCCACTATAAAATGCCAGCTCCTTCAGAGAACATACACATCGCTGAACTGGCTTCAAGCCGTATCACAGGTTAATTACTGCCTTCAGCTGGATTAAAGCCAAAGCCTCAAATGGAAAAAGCGTCTGCCTCCCATGGCCAATTTTATTGGCCGCTCCATCCATTTTCAAGTTGACTGTATTGTGCTGTTGGAATCAGAATTGACTCGCACCATTAATATAAAGTCCTTTTCCCTTTGGAAACCAGGTCAGCCTTTTTGCTGAAAATTCTGTCTATCAAACAAACCATTTCCAAAAACATCCTTTGTACTGTATGTAGAACATTGCATCAAAAGCCAAAATGGGCTTTTAGAACCAGAGGGTGACACAGAATGCCCACGTCATACGAGGAAAAGTTCCATTCTTTCATCTACCAACACACCTCATAAAAGAATAAAGAGTGACTAAAATGAGCCATCCTTTGCCCGTTTGCCACTCTAAATGTCAAGCTTAGACAGAATTTAATCTTAAAATTTTCTTTTGAAAGTAATCCTTCCTTCTTCCCTTACTCTGAAGTGGGCTTTTTGTTGTAATAAGTCTGAAATGAGAGCTAACTTCTTTGGTGTTGGTATTATTACATTTTTAAAATCTGATGGAAATAAACAAATGGAACTACATCAAACTAAAGATTTTTCCCAGTGAAGGAAACCATCAACAAAACAAAAAGTCAATCTACTGAATGGGAGAAGATATTCACAAATGATACATCCAATAAAGGGTTAATATCCAAAATATATAAGGAACTCACAACTTATCACCAAAAAAATCAAACAAAATGGGCAGAGGACCTGAACAGACATTTCTCCAAAGAGTTCCTACAGATGACCAATGAACATATGAGAAGATGCTCGACAGTCAATCATCATCAGAGAAATGCAAATTAAAACCACAATGAGATCACCTCACACCTGTCAGAATGACTATCATCAATAAATCAACAAATAAGTGCTGGTGAGGACATGGAGAAAAGGGAACCCTTGTGCACTGTTGGTGGGACTGTAAATTGGTGCAGCCACTATGGAAAGCAGTATGGCAATTCCTCAAAAATTTAAAAATAGAGCTACCATACAGTTTAGTAATTCCACTTCTGGGTATTTCTCCAAAGAAATCCAAGAACACTAATTCAAAAAGATATAAGCACCCCTATATTCACTGCAGCATTAATAGCAATAGTCAAAATATGGAAGCAACCTATATGTCCATCAATAAATGAATGGATAAAGAACACACACACACACACACACACACACACACACACACACACACGGAATATTATTCAGTAATAAAAGAAGAATGAAATCTTGCCATTGGATGATTTAGAGGGTATTATGCTAAGTAAAATAAGTCCAACAGAGAAAGACAAATACCATATGATTTCACTTATACGTTGAATCTAAAAAACAACAAAACAAATGAATAAACAAACCAAAACAGAAATAGACCCACAGATATAGAGAACAAGCTGATGGTTGCCGAAGGGGTGTGGCTGGGGGAAAAAAAGTGATAGAAGCAGAGAAGCATTCTGAACAGAGTGTTTGTGGACACATTGAGCAGTGACTTCTACGGGGGCACTTGCATTTCTGCCATCATGGGAAGGCTGAAGGTGTCCAAAAACTAGTCATCCATTTCCAAATATCAAACTCCCACAGAGAGGCAAACCAGATGACTGAATCTGCCACCCAGAACAAAACCCAGCTCAGAAAAATCACCACCCCCTGTCATGGTCAAAGAGTATTTCCAAATTCTCCTGGAGCAGCCCAGAGAGCCCCAAAGAATCTAGACATTCCAAAGCTCCTCAGAGAGAGGCAGTCTGACAAGTGAGAATCATCTCTGTCGTTATGATAGTAAGAGGCAGAAGCCCCTGTTCTCGTGGAGTTAGAGGAATGTGTTCTAACAGTGTGAAGAATCCTTCTGCTGGAACCCGCATCCTACAGAGCTAACCCTTCCCCACTCTGGGATCACCCACTGGAAAAGAAAGAAGACTCTGAAGGCCAGAGACCCAGGACCCAATCCCAGCACCAGTGTCCTTCAGTGTGCTAGTTAGCCATCCCAAGCCTTAGTCTTCCCATCTGTAAAATGGAAACAGAAATGCTCCCCTATCAAGCTTTTTCTGGGGAGTACATGTAACCACACGTAGATAGCTTCAGGGGTTGCTCAGGAGACGTAGTAGGCTGTCACTACAGAGGGAGAGCATGGGCAGTGTTGGCATGATGGGACTTCTATCACCTGTCACTGGAATCAATACGTAGTAGAATGGTACACCAAAAGGAAAAATCAATTTGCTGTAATGATAACTTTTAATTAAATTAAAAAGAGAAAGCTCCCCAATCTGTTTCATAACTATTAGTTCAAACCCTCCCACTCGCCAGACCCTGGAACGGCCCCACAGGAACCACTACTAGTCACATGTGCTGAGAGGGAGTGCCCCTGCCTTTTCTGATTCACAGCGATATGACTGGAGGGAACGGATAAAAACAAAATAAGTCAAACACTCTCTTATCTACCTCCATTCAAGAGACCTAACACCAAGTGATCATCGCAAAACCCTGCACGGCTTCCTTATTTCTTCGCATCATACACACAGTAGCCATTTTAAAGACAGATTGTCACTGATGTTTCACACGTCAGCACCTCCGGTCCAAAGCTCAGTTTCTTAGACTAACATGGGAGTCACCCACTTATCAGCACAGAAGCAGACTAACAAAAACATGTCTTGATATCTGAACATAAGTGTTTCCAGGAGAACTGCACCCCTTTTTGCTTCCTGCCCTAGATATTTATATTGTGGTTGTGGCAGAGTTGTGAGAGAGATAGCATGAATTAAAAGAAAAAACTTCCTTCTTCCTTCAGCAAACTCTGTTTCCATTCTGTTTCCAGGTAGCAGAAAAGTGCATTGACTTTTCTGCTTCTCTAGTTTCCTGGCCTCCTATCAACCAAGATTAAAAAAAAATAAGTCCAGCTGGGTCTACATTTATGAAGGTCAATTTAGACTAATGTAAAAAACAGCTGCCAGGTGCTTTTATGTGGAGCAGGGTTATCTGCCATGAATTCAGCTGTTTGCTTTCTCTGGAAATGGAACATCTTGTCTGAAGAGATAAGATAGGTTCTTATTTAGCTGAGCCTCCCTGGGCTCGTGCCTACCAGGATACATCCGGATGAAAACCCTTTCTGCCCATTTCTTAAGCTTCTCCACACATAAACAAGCCTTAAACTAGCAATATTTGCACATATGCAGACACACCTTAATACCTGCCAATCAAAGCCAGAGGATTATTTTTAGTTTTGGTCACATTAATTAAAACACTTTTTCATGAGGAAGTTTGAAATTCTAAGGTAATACTCTAAGAGGTTGTGGTAATGGAACTCTTTCTTAATAAGACCGGGCATAATGACAGCTCAGCTGACATCATTTCTCCTTTATACCGTGCCTCATATTCCTAACTTTCAAAAATCCAAAGAAAAGTGTGTAAGTAAGTACATCCAAAAATTAGGTAATATTGCATCTGAAAAGGAGAACAAAATGAACTTGGAACGCAGAGATTATTATCACAGAAAAGAATCCCAGAGTTCACCAAAACATATGCCCTGGGGTGCTGAGCCCTGGGCTGCATATCTCAGGCGAGCCTCAGACTCTCAGACTTGGCTGCTGCTACTGCTCTTTTTCAGGGGAAACCGGAACTCAGGTCCTCACATTTCACAGCCCAGTGACATTTCTGGCCCAGGCACCATGATGTGCCCAACACCACCACCAAGGAAAGTGGAGAGCAGACAACTGCAAATTAAGCACACCCCCTATACCTGCTCGTGGGCACCACTGAGGATGATCTTGGTAACTAGGTGTAAGAACAGATGGGCTTTTAGAAGAAGAGCTGAGAGATGCTGAGATGCACAGCTAGCTTTGCACGGAGAGGAAACCTGAAAACCTGTTTTATTCCCCTCACATGCCTCCCAAGTCCGATGCATTTAACTGCCATCTCTGGACACAGGAGACAGCCACCACACAGCTACACCCAATGCGTCTGATTTCATGGGTGAACCCATTGTCTGGTGCCTCCCTTTCCTGAAAGCCCGGGGTTTTCCATGTACCCCTTCCTTCTGCACAGGGACATCATCGGCACCTGAGGGCAAAGGAGCCAGAGCAGGAGGAGACAACAGACAGAGAAAGGCTCTGGCTAGGGCTCTGGCTCTGGGGGAGGGCAGCCTGCTCATTACCACACGACCAACAAGATGAAGGACTCCGGACCCCAAGAAGCAAAGATGGATTTGTGCTTTTGTGGCAGGGAGGATGCTTTGATTTAAAAATAAACAGTCAGACCATCTAGTCCACAAAACAAGCTGACTCTTGCTCCTTCTGCTCTCTCCTTCTCGGCTCCATGGGCTTGCTGGTGAATGAAAAATACGTGTGGGCAAATCAGGGGGCAAAAACAAAAGAGGAAAATAAACACAGCCGTCTTCAAAGACAGGCGCATTAGTGAGGTCTTTGGATTGTCTAAGCAAAATTTGCATAAAAGGTTGACTCTGTCTTTTGGCAGAGAAAATTCATATCTCTATCAAAAGGAGGAAGGTCTTTTACATGACCGCCCTTAAATGTGGGGCTGCCTGAGCTGGCTCACAAACTAGCCTCCCTGTAACTGAAGAGTGGCTTAAAGACAAAGGGCTTACATTCAAATCAGAATATGGAAAAAGTATTGAACACCTAAACAAAAGGATGTCCTGAAATCATGGAGAAAGGCAGAGGGAAGGGGCAAAGGAAAACCCTAAAGTGGGAGTAAATGAAGAGAAGCTAATCACGAAACTGTCCTGGACAGTGCTGCTGGACACAGCAATGGTATTTTGGCTACAAGCAAAGTATCATATCATTGAAAAGGGGTACCATATTCTCGCTCGCCTCAGCTCTGATAATGTGTCACAGATAACAGTACATACATTATGTGCCATAATGAAGCCTTTTGCACCAAAAAGACATGGGCACAATGGGTGGTACAGGGCAGGAAGCTAAAGTGACAAAGGGGAAAGTGTGCCCTTGAAACAAGGGGAAGGTGGGACATCCACTGTCATTGGGATCCTGCCAGCAGCTGTTGTGCAAATAAGGGGGTGTCCTGGAGTGTGGCTCAGAGCGATGAAAATAAACTCAGATACGGTAGTTCTGTTGATCCAGAGTTTCATCAAGAGCTCTTTTACTGTCTAAATGTGGAGAGGCCCGTAGCTCCAGGCAAGGCACCCAGTACAGAAAGAACTTGTCTTAGGTTTCGGTGACTTCCTGCCCCTTGTTCTAACCTACAACTTAGTGATGCAAGCAAGAAGCAAACACTCAGATCTCTGTGAACCGTGTGTGTTCTATAGGCCTCAACCTGAGGTTGAATGTTAACAGCTAAATAAATAAATAGGTTACAGGTGACATGGCTGGGGCCATATCTAAGGTGTGTCTTTAATTGTGCATCATTATTTGGAACAATGTAGTTGGTGTGACTATAATCAAACAGGATCCAGATGGAGAGAGAGAGAAAGGGCAGAATACGCCTTTCGTGGCTGCCTATGGTTCCCCCTGCACTTTCCGGAGCCTTTATGAGGATATGGCAGCAGTCTGGGTGAGGAGGGTACAGGGAGGAAGACAGGGTGGACAGGACACAGGGAGCTTACACAGGTAGACAAGTCTACATACTACCCCAGGTTAGGTCCCAACATGGGAAGATCACACTTACGTCTTGCCATCTGTATATACTGTCAGGGAGTTCCCATCGTGCAAGGAATGCAGCAGTTTAAACCCATGTCCTGTAGTCCTGGAGACAATTTTAATGATGTCAGGGTTCCCAACATTGTCCCGTATAGAGACCGTGTCCAGGAGGCTCCTTGGGGCTCATAATGAATGGAGGAGGAATAAGGCACCTTTTTTAATGATGTGATTCAACTTCATCTGTAGCCAAAATACCACAGCTGCACCCAGGTCAGTTAGAGGCCATCTTCTCTTCACATCCTTCCATCTTTGGGGCTTCCTTTGCTCCCTCCCTCAGCCACCTTCCCCTTCTTCCTTCCTTGGTGACTGGCAAAATGCTATGAGCTGACAATTGTAATGGAAACAGAGTGTACAGTCAAGGACCAGCCTTCTGTTCATCTCATAGAAGCTGCCTTCCCTAGAACACTGAGTGGCTGGCATCAACTGACCCTGGCTGTCCCTGACTTGTGTGTACGTGGAGAGTGGCGTCTGGCCATCTGAGTAAACAGCTCTCACATGAGGTGATAGTCTGTTTCAGCCAAAGGAAGGAGAGAACATAGCCCAGAAAAGAGGGCTCGTGCACAGCTGGGCCTTCTTCGCTGGTTTCCAGGTACTGAAGGTGCCAGAAGCCCCCAGACCCCCAAGAGGACTCATCTGGAGAGGGTGATCTGTGCGTGGGGTGGCCCTCATGGGTGGCCTCGAAGCAGCAGTGACTCTGACAACAGCAGCCGAAGATGTGGGGACAGGACGCACCGCTCCACACCAGGACTCCTCCCTTCCAAACACCAGCTCTCCCTCGAAAGGGGCAGAACTGGGCCACGCTGCCCACCGGGTCAGGGAGTTGCGAGGAGACGGAAAGCAAGGCAGACACTCCAGCCGGCGGGAATCGGCCGTTCCCAGAGACCGCCGCCCACTTGGCGCTGCAGTGTCTGGCTGGGACTGGGGCAGGACGCACCACTGGAGACCAGAAGGGCAAACCCAGGACGGCGAAGCAGCCGGGGCCCCGCCAGTCTCCTCTCCAGGCCCCTGGGCCCCTATTTGCACCGTTGTTCTCATGCCCGTGGCCCTATTATGTCCAGTGACCCCAACCTCGAGGCCCTGGAAGCACTGGCCTTGCGGCGAATGTCCTCAGGGGCTAAGGGTAGCTCAGGGAGGCACCTGCGAGCGAACGTTCCTGTGGCACAGGCTGTTTCGGAAGGAAGGAGGCCATTGTGGGCTCCCCCCGGGCCAGGGCGCTTGCCCGTCCCGCTTCCTGCCATCCTGCCACGTCTGTCACGGGAGGAAAAGGCCCGTCCGCGCACGGAAGCTGGGAGGCGTCCTGGGGAAACGCGGGTGGGGGCCGCGCGGGCGGGACCGCGACCAGCCCACAGCGTCCATCCCCACCCGGCCTCCGCCGCCCGCGCACGCGGCGCGGACACGCGGGGCGCACACACGCCGGTCGCCACGGGTGCGGGCGGCGCGCGACCCCACGGCCCCGCGTGTCCGCGAGCCTGGGCGCCCCGGGCGCGGCCGGGGGCGGGGGCGGGGTGCGCGGGGACCCTGCGGCCTGGCGCCTCCAGGGAGGCCTCCCCGCCGGCTCTCACTCGGACACCCCTCCCCGCTCCCTCAGGCGTCGCCTCCCCGCCCCTATTTTCTCAGGAACCCTCCCCTCCCCCATTTCCTAAGGCG